>KN168990.1:4552-16489 GCA_000757755.1 Steinernema glaseri
GACGCGTCTCAGATTGATCTTGAATTCTCTCGTTGGGATTTCCAAAGTGATTCCGCAATTGGACAAAATCAACGAAAAACCTGAAAGTTGAACAAAGAGAGGACGGGGTATATTGCTCAGTGATTCCCGTGGCGAGGTCCATGAGACGACTATACCTTGAGGGACGGGCTTTATCGCAAATTCCCGCGAGCATTTGGTCCCGAGCGGAAGTCCTGGCACCGTACCGAGAATCCCAAGCGCGGGCGAAAGGTTGAGGGCGAAGAGCTCACGGGGCTTGGTTAGACGGATGGATTCTATTCCCGTGATTGGAGCGTGATTGTGTTTAGCGCATCGGGCGCACGGGCATTAACTCTCTGTTGATTGTTGTTTGGTTTATAAATAACTTTCATAATCCGCGTGGCACAGTCTTTGACTGGAGGGCGAGCGCAGAGAAGACCGGCCATTTTAGGCTTGATGGCAATTCTGTTATTCGTCCTTTTTAGATCTTTGAGACACGATGTTCTCGGGACAGATTCCAGACGAGGAGGGACACTATCCAGACTCAGCGCAGAGAGGAGACTCAAAGCATGGTATGCATTATGCCGTCTTCAAACATTTTTTGTGTTCTGCGCTTTCAGAGGTTGGAGATGAGGTTCCCCTCGTACTCGAAGAAAGTCGCGCTATAGTCAGCCTTCAAAAAGAGTGGCTCCAGCATTACGACCAGAACAGAATGACTTCGTTGATGAATGCTGCTTCCCAGGCAAGTGTTATAGTTTATTTAACTACTTATTCGGGTTTTGTTTCAGCTCTTCGAGCAATTCAAGCAAGAACTGCATGACGAGGAAAGACGCCTTCGCGAGGAACTCGAGAAGGACTTGGAACAGAAAACGTAATTACGTGGTCTTTGTAATCTCGGACACGTTTACCTTCAGGATCACAACACATGAGTTCTACCGTCAGCAAGTAGAGGAGCACCTTGCCGAACAGCAGACGAAATACGACGACATTATTGCGGAGGCGAAGAAGTACCAGTGGTGCTGCCATTGTGGAAAGCAAGCGTGCCTCAGCTGCTGCTACAATTGCTCGTACTGCAGCCCTGATTGTCAGACGAAGAATTGGCCAGTTCACCGCTATTATTGCCGTCGTCAAAAAAAGCCAGAAGGCCCCCAGTGATAACGACAAGGCGGTAACTATAAATTAGGTTGCCTATGGGGTCACATTTGTTCCTTGTTATCCTTGTTACATTTGTTGTTGTTCCTTGTTATTTCAATGAAAACTTTAATTATTCTTCTTCTTCCAGACCACGTTTCCATTTGCTGAAACTTCTTCGAAACTTCATTGCTTGCGCAGAAGTTTAAGACCGCCGGCTTCCTGAGTCAGCAACCTGCTCAAGTCGTGTCAGCCTTTTTCGTTTTTTTTGCCCTGTTTTGGTCGTTCCTTTTTAAGTTTCATAGACGCCTCTCAGATTGATTTTCGGCTTTGCCTTTGGGATACCTAAACTGATTCCGCACATGGACAAAATCAACGAAACCCCTGAAAATTGGCCAAAGAGAAGACGGGGTATATTGCTCAGTGACTCCCGAGGAGCATGAGGGAAGAATATTTTTGCGACGAATATATGTACAGTCAACTATGGCCGGGGAGCTGTAGATTCAGGCGCGGAGACGGACTTCACTCCACGCCGCTAAGGAGGTACTCCTTGGATAGGCTCATCGGGACGTGACGAGTCCACTGAAAAGCAGTCTAGCGGCCGAAAGCAATGCAAACAAAGCAACCCTTTGGAGCAAACAGTCCAGAATCAGTCGTGATCCATTACACTAAAGCCTATTTCGAAAACGAATAAATGCTATTATCAGTTTAAAACGTCTTTTTCGAGTATCTGATGGAGTTCGCCCAATTTCAGTTCGAGTTGAGGAACCGCCGCGAACGGTTGCACTTACTGTTATGCACTCACGTACATCTGAACTTTACCAGTACACTCGTGCATGGATTGTCTCTCACCGCGAACACTTCAGTACTGTATACTCATGCGCGCTAGTGTTTCGATAGTGCCTGTCCCTGCTTTAATCACGTGTATGCATCCACAGACTGTTGTCATGTTCCGCGCTATACCTCTCGCGCCATATGTGCCGCGCCTGCTTCTCGCTGGCTTATTCACCGTTAATGAGTAGTAGTGGTTTAATTCTGATAAAATTCCAGGTTGCTTCGATGTCGTGGTTTAACCCAGAGAGATACTACCATCCCTCGGATGTCAGCCAGGTGAGCAACAACTTCGACGTCGGCGACGTCATCGGCTCAGGTACGCAGCTACTTTGCTTATTATGAGACCTGGCTAGTTCGATGGGAGAGAACGTGTCCCGGAGTCACATTTCTCACTTTATTGCTTTTTCAAGTTTTTTCATCTTCTAGGATCCTACGGAAATGTGTATCGCGTGGAGCTGAAGTCGAACCGAGAGAAGGTTTTCGCAATGAAGGAGATCTCGCGGAACAGCATGCCGCAGTTGATCGCCACCGAGCTACGGATCCTCCGGAACTACGGCGGCGTCTGCAACATCATGAAGATGTACGCCGCCTTCCGTGAGCAGGATAGGGTCTTCATCATCATGGACTACTTCCCCCACGACAATCTGGATGTAAGTCCTCTCCGCCTTCCACGAAGGTTTCATCCTTTTCGGTTTTAGGAAATCATGGACACTTTGACCAACGTGGAAATCCTTGCGTACATGCGGAATCTACTGATCGCGCTCAACTACTTACACTCGAAGGGCGTCATCCACCGAGATATCAAACCTAACAACTTCCTGTACAATCGCAAGGAGGGCAGGTAAGACTCAAACGGAGTTCAGGGAAAGCACTATAGGCCAGGTTAATGGGCCCTTAGATCTGAAACATATGGGTTATCCCAATCTAACGCTGGTTCTCTGTGATTCTGTCTTCTTTCTCATGGGATCAGTCCTTCCATTTTTTGTGGAATTTGCTGCGGGGCTTAGAAATCTTCATTCAAGTTGTTTTTGTTGTTCTCCTTAACCTTTGGCCGTTCTTCCTCGCCTCGGGCTCGATTTCTTGTTCTCTTATAGGGCCTTACTTTTACAAGGTCCGTGTTTTATCGTTTTTTATTCACGGAACCTTGACTGCATCCACGCGTTTCAGGTTCTCTCTGATTGATTTTGGATTGGCACAAATACACGAACCCAAGAACTCGAGCATCCTGAAGACCTCGACAGGAAGCGCGACTGTAAGTGGTCCGGTCCGGTCCCGTCCCCTAAATCGTCGAGTTTCAGAATGTGAACCAGTCCAACACTGTCAAAGAGACGAGCATGTGCCACAGCAAGGACCACTCGGTACTCGTCTCCGGCGATGAAAACGCGCGTGGGACTGAGAAGAAATCGGAGAGTCATGTCGGAGAGCCTAGCTCGAGCAAAAACAATGACGAACCGTGTTCTTGTCTATCCCAGCCGAGAGTCTGCGTGAAGTGTGTGAAAATGCCGTTCAACCCCGTCCCCAGGGTAAGCTCCTTCGTGAATAGGGCCGGAATCAAATGGCACGTTTTAGGCAGGAACTCCAGGATTCAAGGCGCCCGAGGTGATCCTTCGAAGCACGAACCAGACGTGCGCCATTGACATCTGGTCCGCCGGAATGGTATTCCTCTCCATGTGCGCGCGGAAGCACCCAATCATGCGTCCTATCGACGAGCAAGATGCCATCGTCCAGATGGCCATGATCTTCGGCTCAGAAGAGATGACGCAGCTGGCCAAGAAATGCAACCACGAGTTGCAGATCGACATGAGGACGGTCACGCGCTACGGCTTCGACCTGGTCAAGTTCGCCCGCTATGTCCATGGGGGGTTGGATTCGCAGCCACCCCCGGAGCAACCCTGTGCCACATGTCGGGGGCTGATCTATGATAACGACAAAGGACACTGTATGTGCTTCTCCAGCTTCGAGACCTCTCTCGGGGATCTTCCGCAGGACGAACGTATGATGATGGAAGTCGTGAGAAATGCCTTGCACGTGTCACCCGAGAAGAGATACACCGCGGAGATGCTCCTCACCCTGCTTCAGTGATCTCCTTAACCCGTGATACCTATACAGGAAGTATATTGTTGATTATGTGTCGTATGTACCGATTATTTAGTCGAGTAAATACAATTGTTGTTTGCGCCGGCTACTGAGCCTCTCTAGGTAACTCCTCCGGAGCTCTTTTCCCTCCACATCGACGAGTCCGAGACTTTAAATAGCAAATCAACAGCCTATGTCAGAAAAGAAGAGCCATCATGTGGCTGGAACGGTCTTTCGAAGATAGCGCAGAAGAGTGGCCAATCCATCTGGAGTCACGAGCTACGACGAGCTACGAAACGTCGGCTCATACCGTACCTAGAAGCGGCTGCTAAATTCTGGGGACGCGAGATCTCGAACTTCTCACGATACTCGAAGCTGAGTCCGACCATCGTGGTATGGTCGACGTCAGGAGGTGAGCTGGATTCGCGGCGGATCTCATCCTTCTTCGGCAACAAACGTTAGTGCTGCTTGGCGTAGCTTCCTTCTACTTGTAGTCGCTCCTCCCAGGTCTCCCAGCGAACTGACGCAACTCCCGCGGAAAGGAGATTGCCAGGTCGGACATCCTAATCCCGTGCCTGTGAAAGATGTGGAATGCACTTAATACTAAACTCCGACCGACGACTCCAATCCGCCGACCCACACGCACCTTTGCCGGAGTCCTTCTGCCGCTGCCACTTGACCGCGGACATCTCGATTCCCTTCAGCGCTTCCATTGCGGCATTCAGGCGATCTCTCGTGTGTACGAACTTCTTGTACCGCTCATCCTGTACAGCGTTCATGTAACGTCGCCTCTTCGTGAGACGAAGATCGGCGTTATCGAGCTTGAAACAACGCTAGGGTTCGTTGGTCCCCAGGCTCGTTAGGTCGCTTTCGACCGGAACTTCGCTTTGAGAGACATTTTCCAAGTTTCCGAGCTCACTTTTGTTTCCTGAACAAGTTCACCTTGGAAGGCCCCACCATCCGATATCTACGTGAATCATTGGCGACCCAGAGTCAGACAGTTCGTGGGGTGACTTATCCGACCGATGAGTTGGACAGATCCTCGCGTGGGAGCAGGATGACAGATCCTGGAATGACTCTTGGGATGAGTAAGGCTGCGATGAGTCTACAGTCCTCGGACGCGGTGATTTTTGGTTTCCTGTCACCGTCCATGGAGAGGCGTTCGTTGAGTTCATTGTAACAGTGGACTCCCTTTCAATGCGGTGGCTCCTCTCCCTTTCCCCTGCAAAACTTTACTTTGTATTTCCTCGATCAGAATTGATCAGGCCTCCACACCAAGCCTAGTGCTTATCAGTGGGAACACACAGTCTCTTTACATCCCTCCGAGCAGGTTTCAGCACAATTTCCTTGATTCCTCCAAACACCGTAGTAAAATTTGTTGGCAGTTTTTAGTAGCACCGTGCTCCTACTTTCAGTTACTCGCAATGTTCGCGATTTTTGATATCCTTTAATTGCCGTGCCTTCGCGTATTCATTTTCTTACCTTTACAGATCAAAGACAATGGCCTGGTTCAGCGACGTCGATTATGCCTTCTATAGCGGCCTGTTCAAGGGAATCTTTGGCGTCCTGTTGATCCTTGGGGTGTACTACGTCATTCGGCGTGTCAAAAAATCTTTTGACAACAACTTTGACGTCCGCGTGAACGAGGCCATTCGCATCCGTCTCGAGAACACCGCTATCGAAAGTGGGTGATTTGTTGTTATAGATGATAGTATCCACCAAAAGCCATGTAGGGCGAAATCGGGGACTCTGCCAGACTACTGTCGGAGGAAGGGACGTTTTGACTTTTTAGGTGTTAAATCTCATTGCCTCCTTGTAAAAAGCCCAAAAGTTGAATCTGAGTATGGTCGAACTAGCTATCGAGTACAAAGTTCAATAAAAAAAAAGATTGTCGATATCTCTCACATATGATCTTAAAATTTCTCGCTTTGTCTTGTGCACAAAGTTCGATTTTTCAAAACCTGACTCGGATTGTCCTGGATTCTTTGAATCGTGCTCCTTGAATCAACCGTGATCTATCATTCTTTTTTAGTGCCGACGGCTCCCGTCTACCAGGACCCCATGATCAGCAAGGCTCACCAGCCCCCATACGCTACTTACTAATCCGACTTCGCATTTTAATTGTGAATGATTAATTTTAATAAATTTGAAGCACAGTTTCTATTACACATATGTGATTATAGTATGCATTGGTGAGCTTGGAACTCGTCAAATATTTTGTTGATTTGATGAACAAACAGAAGAAACCCAGAAAGTCCAAACTTAGGTTTGTAATTCACAGAACGGTCTTGGACACTTCATCAAAGGATAACCCAAAAGCATTCTCATAAGTCCGTGTACACTTAGATCCCCCTCGTCAGCATACACAATCACAAAAAGCTGTTAACCGTTGTAGCACTTGAGAATGTACCTCATTTAGGATTCAGTATTTCGAGGTCGGCAGCAAAAGACCGAATCAAGCCCCCAGGTGCGCATCTCATTATCATATCTTCACAATGAACTCAAAAGACACCCGATTTTCCCACCGATTTACATATGCCGCCGCTCTGTTCACTCTATTCACCCCTGGCGCCTTCCGCGGTGCCATACCGAAAGCCCCTATCGCTTCCGTTTCCTTCTCTGTTGCGATCAAGTTCGCCTCTAAAGGCCCCGCCATGCGAAGCGCCTATCGCCTGCGATATCTGCGTGAATCATTGAGTTGGGCGACCGTCGGCCTATTGGCGGTCATTCACAGACAGCCTTTCACTGATCGAAGGGCGGCACATAGCCTGAGACCTAAAGGATGGCCCCTGCTGGTAGCGCTTTCTGCGCCGGCGACGGTGATGTTTCGTGGTCCTTCTTACATGCAGCGGAAAACAGCCGCCGAGGTGTATTGTGAAATTGAGGGCCCCTTGCGCGCAGCGTGCTCCTCTTCCCTCCTCGGCACCGCTCGTAAACTCGCCTCTCCATTTCCCTGGTGGCTATAATAAGAAACAGTTCGCATGTTTACCTGGTCCATGTACAGGGATACACACCCCTCCTTCTGTGATCTCTTCCCTGCCCCAACTTGCCCGTAAATGTCTTTTCATGTTTATCTCTACTGTTCTTCTCCTAACCAGAGAAAAGCTGAGCGCCTCCAGAGTCGCTTACTCATTCTGATAAGGTGCTGATGGACAAATTGGATTAACAATTTGATTTTACCTACGCAAACAGTTGTTCCATTGTTCCACTGTTGTTTCCAATGCCCTGTGACAACCGTGCGCTTACGTTCGCGTCCTCCATCCTGACACCTTTTCAGGGTAGACCATGAGTAACGCGACCGTAGTCATCATTACTGGAGAAGAGTTCCAGTTTTATGTGCTCCTGTGGGCCGGAACTCGGTTTGTTCTTCCAGCAATGATGTTTCTCTGTCCGGTCATTTATTTCCTTTGCCGATGCCTGATGTGGAGGAAGGAGGCGAAGATCGGTTCAGTCATCAAAGACCTGCTCATGGATGCCATCTCCAACTGTAGGTTTTTCTTTTTTTCGTAGAAAGAGCAACCGCTTTACCACGATTCACTGCAGAGCGTCAAAGGACTGTCCGAGCCAAGGCGTAGGGCTGGACGAGTACACAATTTTTCCATTTTGTAGACTATTTGGACAAAATTCACTAGTCCGGGAGAGAAACCCCCTTGATCATCTTTCCGTCTTTTCTTCACAAAGAAAGAATTGCAAATAGTGTCATGGGGAATCTGCTGGATCAACATGTTGCTTTGGCTATTTTTCAACTCGTAGAATTTTCATGACGGCATTTAGATCCAGAGGAAGAGATCGCCACGACTGTTCTTATGGAAAACATCACGAGTTTGGTTAAATTCAGAAAGATAACCGCGTCCGCCCTCAGCAGAATGCTTTTCGAAACCGATGTGAGTTCAAGGCATTGAGGACTTAAAAACTGTCACCATAGGTTGTTAGCGCGCAGCTTCTCCACGGCTACATCCGGCTGGCTGTCAACCAGGCACTCAAGGAGGCCCCTCTGTACGACGAAGTGGCGAAGCGTCGTCCACCGCCATATCAGGTCGCGCTTCGCGAACGCTCCGCTGCTACCAGTGTGTAGAAGGTGTTTGTATATGTATATCAGCTAAAACTGTGAAGTCTGAATAGTTGAACTGTTTTATGGTCAACTTTTTCTTTTCCCCTTTTCACCTTTTCGCGTTTTTTGTTTCTTCTAGATCATCAGCAGCTTCGCGATGTCTAGGAGAAGAAAGAGAGGACAACTTTTTCATTAAGTCTCGCATTTTCTTCTCCTGCTAGAGATCTAGAGGAAGCAAAAACGCGAGAAGAACTATAGAACAGTTCAATTATTCTGATTGCATAGCTCTACATGTAACTTCTCATTGTATATTTGTTGGCCGAAAAATACATAAGGCAAATAATAATACCTTAATTGCTTCACCTTGGATGTGAACGGTTGACTGTTATGGCTACCTTTTGATAAGGAAGCTTCGTACAGGTTTGTCGAAAAAATAAGTCAGAAACACAACAGTAAGTACACACAGAGTGACGTGTAAAATAAAAACTAACCGATTCTAACCCTTTTGCACTAATTTAGACGTTTTAACAACCGCACTGAGCAAAGTTCAGTCAAGCTGATACCCTTTCAAGTAAAAAAGAAAGTCGACGTATTTGGATGCGAAAAGGTTCATATTTTTCAGAAGCAAATAATGAGTCATATAGGATGTAGTTGTATATTTTCCGTTGATTTTTAGCCTGTTCACCACAAGTGACACATGTTTACCACAAGCGACCATCTGTTTACAGATATGCCTCCTCAAAGACACATAAAAAGCTTCGCTCTTTAAAGGATCACGCGCGATCAGTCTGGCGGAAAAGATCAAAGACGAGAAGCGTTTGGAGCGTTCTAAATCCAATGAAAATTTAGTCGACGAATTGTCGTTCTCTTCCTGTGCAACTTCTCAGATGAGTCTCCATTCGCCCAGAAGTCGGCCGTCTTTGGTCTCAAGGTGAGTGAACCAACATTCGATGCAAGTTGTTGCAATGTTTCGCTCAATTATTGTCGAAAACAATGTATAATTAATTCTCAAGATGTCTTGACTACTACCATAGCGCCAAATCATTTACACCAACTTTAAAAAGTGATTTTATCGTATTTCTTTTCCGTTTTGTTACGTCCATTTTACGACGGCGTCCTTTGCTTGTATGGGCGTGCATTTTAAGTGGCAAAAGGGCGACCTTTATCAGGCGAAGCAAAAGCAAGCTATCCAATGTTGCATGTTTACAACCTATTGTCCCAATTACCCTATTAGCCGTTACTTTTTTGCCTTTTACCCTGATCCTTGCCCGCCTAAAATCATCGCTGAACACTAAGCACATCGATTTTTGTACCACTTTATACAGCCACCAGGAAACCTTTCATCCATGTCACCTTTATGCCCTTTCGCCTCTCTTTTCTTTGCAGCCTCGTCCGAACGTCTCAATAGTGCAAGATGACGAAGGTGACGCGACAAATCCGAAGCCATTCGCAAATGACCGATGGTCGAGGTCTTGACTTACCGTAGTCTGCATCTGCAACGCCCGTTCCACGGCGAGAGCACACAAACACTCTGGGCCAAAGGGCCTCATTCGCCGAGCCGTCCCGCTCCGCATCACGCGATACCGTTTCGCGGACGCCCTATGCCCATGGTTCGAAACGAAAATAGAAACTCTTCCGGTGTCGCGCCATCTCCTCGGGTGCTCCGCTCGCCTACATAGGCATCACATACTCGCCGCGCCTGGGAGATCAATGTTCGTTTTGCTAAAAATTATGTGTGGTATCACCGTGCGCTAAGTTTTTACAAGCTTCAGAAAATTTCTCACCACTCGGCCGCGACTTAATCAATCATGAGTGTCGCCGAGTCGGTACCGGAAGACGTGTTCGCATGGAACGCCGTCGATTTTTTGATTCATCTCATCATATTCGTTGAACTACTCCTTCGTTCTAGGCGAGCGTCTCCAAAGGACAAGGCGAGATCGGATCGACCTAGCCACACCGGTGGCCGACAGAGGAATGCGACGACGTCAGCCGAAGCGTAGGTGGTTTCGTTCCAAAAATACCCCTTTCATGTTTGACCTATTCGCCGACTATTCCATCCTAAGCAGCCTACTCGGTTCCATAAGCCATGGACTTATCGATTGCAGCATTTTTGTGGTCGATCGGCCAAAACCAGATTGCGCGATCAGTTAAACAGCATAAAAAATGACTGTCGTTAGGATGAGGCAGCCTAGAGTGCGACCCATAAGCGCAAAAAGTGCCTGTGGAGATCAATAGCGCAAAAAAGGTATGAAAGTTAGTTTTGTGAAGAGGCTGGAAAGTGTCCACCAACAGTTCACCGTTCCGGTTTCATTGAACCCAATTCGTTTTTCGCAAACGAGTAATCTTTCTGAGTTTTCGCCGATGGCTTTTTCTCTACTTTGTACATTACACGGGATGATCGAGCGACCATTTGTTCCCAAAAATTGCATCACCTCCAAACGTGTGCTCCGCGCTCTACCGGTAACTGCCGTTGGCTATCGTCAGAGTTATCCCTTCTTTGCCATGTGCAAAAAGTCTCTTTCAGCTCCGAGCTGCACGAAGCCGTGCAAGGCGTCTGGGAGCTCCTTCTGGCAGTCCGTTCCCCTGCTCAACTACGTGGTCAGTGTCGTCCGCAACAGTGACGATGCGAGGACTAGCTCAGTGGACAATGACGACGAACAGGTAGGCTGGAAAAGTCGTGCCAGGAGCCGAATGTTCCTTTTAGCTGGAGAGGCCGATTTTTGACGACCTCGTAACGAAGAACAATCCTTCAGGAAGGAAGAAGGAGCCGAACGCTCGAGACTGCATCAACGGTGAGCGTTGTACTTTTTTGCTACATTGCAAATAATGATGAATGACCTTATGTCGTCAAGGGGTTAGGTGAGAACAGAGTTCACGCGCATCTATCTTTAGATGGCACAAATAGTCTTTTAATGGTTAAGTTGGCGTCTTTAGAAATTGCCGTCTTTAATAATTAATAATTCAAAACAGATAAAAAGAATTTCTTAGAAAAAAAAAGCATTGAGTTCATGAAGAAAAAAGGTGACTTCCACACTACCTCAATCGCTTCCGAAGCGCTTACGCCACTCGTCGCTCTCATCGCGATTCTCACCTCGTGTGTTAACACTTGGGGACAAGCCATGGGATTCTTTCGGCCATAATTCGTTATAAATCGACTCATATTAATGGCTGGATCGGTTGTGTATAATTCAAATATCTTTCGGTCTAAAAATTTTATTTCATTTTGAAGCTAACCCTTAGCGAAGACCGATAAAAAACTGCTGTGAAAAGTATCAGAAAATGAGAAAAAGATTGTCATGCTTCCAACCTCAAAAAGCCTGGTCCGTTGCATTTGCTAAGGTGTTCCGTACACTGTTAAGTAACCTTACATATGATGCCTGCCTTCAATAAGAAGTCGCATGGTTAATTTGACAGCAATAACAATCAGCTTATAGAAAAGAACTCCCCCGTCTTTCCCCACAAGCATCGCGCGTCCGTTCGCAAATTCATTTGGATCTTCCACCACGTTGTCCGCGAAATGTACTCCAAGGAAGGTCAACTCCGACGAATTGAAGACATGGACGTGGAATCGCCAAAGAAGCATACCCTCAAGGTAGTTGAAAACAAGTAAACGTGGATCGTTACCGTATGCTTTCTTAGACTATTCGCCTTAATAATGACTGCCCTGAAATCGGCCGGTGGAAACCGACGATCCGAAGTGTCGACGAGTACTACTACGAAGAATCTCCTCAACAGTCGACTGTGTTGACCGTTGTCTAATCAAGCCTTGTACAAATGATTTGTTCGATTGTCATCATCTTGTTTTAAATATACAGTGGTCGGCAAAATTTTACGCCACCCCCCTTCGT
>KN168991.1:4321-36593 GCA_000757755.1 Steinernema glaseri
GACCCTCTCCTTGCGTTCCTTTTGTTTTTATCCCTCCTTAATTTAATTTCTATCGTTTTTTTACGACTCTCGCTCTCTTGGTTTACCAGTTTTCTATCCAGACGAACACTTCACCATCTACCGTATACGGGGCCGTCATTCATTAAAGCGCTTTGATAATTACGAGACCATTCAAAGCGCGTCTTTGAGCGCAGTCGCCGTCTTAGACAAAGGGTAACAGAGAAGCGGCCAGTGTACCTCAACACGGAAATAGCTCCTGACAATAAATAGATCATGACAGGACATCTGTGATATCTGTAAAACCCGAAGTCCACCGTGACCCCAAAGAATTGAATTCTTCAACGTAAGCAACAAATACATCACATCACTTTATTTGTGTTCAATGGACAATCCACAGAGATCAACGACGGCGAACGCTGGAAGATGACGAGGCGCTCTTGGAAGAGTGGCTCTTAGAGGAGCGGCTGGAGCGACGCGAAGAAGTCGAAGGGCGCTTCATGAAGCGGCCACGACTGTCACGAGGCTGGGCGGCAGCGGCGGCACGACGCGACTTCCGGACGACGGGAGCCTTCCTCTTCTGGACCGACGTCTTCTTCTTCTGCACCGAGGTCCTCTTCTTCTGGACGGCAGATGGCTTCTGAAGCCTGGCAGAGCGCGAGCTGGAGTTGGAGCGGACGCTACGAGAAGAACGGCTCGACTTGCTGGAGTCGTTGTTGTTCAGCTCGCGCTTCTTGGAGGCGGAGCGGGAGCGCGAGCGGAGACCACGCGAAGAACGAGTCGACTTGCGGACGCTGGGGGTCTTCGGCTTCGGAGTCTTCGAGGCGGAGCGACGAGCGGCGCTTCCGGAGCGCGACAAGCTTCTCTTGGGCGCCACGGCGCTCAGACGTCCACTTCGACGGAGGGAGCGCGAGCGAGACTCAGAGCGCGACTTCGAGCTGGATCCGGGGCTGTGCTGGAACATCGAGCGAGAAGAACGCGTCTGAAAGGAGGATTTAAGATTGAATTCCACCCATAGAACACTTACCGAATCAAGTGACAGCCTGGAGCCAGAAGACTTGCTGGCGCGTGTCTTGACCGCTTTCCCAGCAGGAACGGCGCTGACGGAGCGACGAGTGGCGCTCTTCGAAGAACGGCGCTTGACCGGGCCCTGAGAGCGACTTCGACGGAGACTATGGGAGCGAGATCGGGAGCTGCAGCCGGAGCAGGCCATTTCCATGGCGTTCAGTTGAATGACCGGTCCCTTCTCCTGGGAGCCTTATAAACACGGCTTCAGACAGACGCGTCTGTCTGTCTAGAAACACTCTCATGAGACTGTTCGCTTGACCTTAGAGAGTCTTAGACAGCAACCTTAGACAGCGTCCTGTCTACATGGCAGTCTGAATGAGCTGGACTTCTTTTTGTACAAGCGAAGGACTGAAGTAGGTGGTTCTTCTGATGCCACGAACGCCTAGTTCAAAAATAAAAATTAATAAAAAATATTATCACTTGGGCTCGAAGCTTATCTCGCGAAGACTGGTCAGACTGCTCCTAAACTTCTTTTCCTGGCCACCTTAACTATCGTCGTGCCTATATGGCAGTTTGAATGAGCTGGACTTCATTGTTTACAAGCTAAGGACTGAAGTAGGTGATTTTTAGGTGACATTTTTAGGTGACTGAAGTAGGTGACAAACGCCCAGTTTGAAAAAAATCACATCACCAAAAAATCACGATCATTTGGACTGAAAAAAATTCGAATCTGTAAAAATCGCGAAGGGCGAAGGGATTTTTTTTACCTTCTTTCTTTTCTGCTTTAAAAATTTCATAAAGCTATCCAGTGGCCTCCACTGGATACAGCAAGGTGAAGAAAGGTCTTGCGAATTAAAGGAGCCAATTTTAGGTGATTCCGATAATTTCCCAAAAAAAGTTATGCTTCTTTTAATCGCGTCACAGTTTTGCCGACGTACATTGCAGTTTGGATGAGCTAGACTTCAATGTTTACAAGCTAAAGTCATGAAACAGGTTTACTTCCAAGTATCGGACATATCACAAAACGTGATGCACAGAAATTGCTTCAAAGACGAACTGGAAGAGGGACTTCACTGGGAGGAGCTCCTGGGATGACCGTAGTCGATCCTATAATTAGAAACCATAAGTAGCATCACACAAACTAAAGATTCTCACCCTCGCCACCTGCCAGATACTTGAGGACGGTTTTGAGAAGATTCAGAAGCCAGGTGACGAAATCTTTGAGCGGAGTGGGCACCTTGCAATCACAGCGCTTCACCTCGTCGTCGTCCACGATCACTTCCAGGATGAGCTCTCGGAACTCGTTAGTTAGGTTCTTGAATCCAGGGCAGGCTTCGTGAGGCTGCTCAGGCACGGGAGGTACGGCTGAAATGGTCCACAGGATGGTTAGCACTGGATCTACTTGATCTACCCAGGCCGAAGAGCGCGGAGAGAAGATGGAGGGTCTCATAGGTGAAGTTGGCGACCAATCTCACGGCGGCGGTGAAACCACAGCCGGTGACGGTCAAAGCCCGAGGAAGGAGAGTGCCCAAGAAGGTCTGGATTTTTCCCACACTCTTCATGAGGACTCCGGTAACGGTGCCACAATCGCAACTCGGGAGAACGTTCTCTTGCTCCAGGGGAACGGCGAGGCCCTAAAAAGCCTCCGTCACTACCGTATCCAAAGAGGGGCCTACAATGGCAAGAAGAACGAAGAGGAGAGCGAAGACTTTCCAGGTCATGTCCGCAGGGCACAATGGTTACCTTCTTCGATGGAGTAGTTTTATAGACGCCCAAAGACGGGTCAAAGTGCCATCTTCTTGCATGCCAACGCATCTGTTTACAGTTTGGAAGACGAAAAAAAGTCGCAAGTGTGATAAGAGAGCAAAGAGCAGGCTAGAGACGTGCGGAGACTCTGTTCTCAGAATAGTCTTTGTGCGAACTACAGTCAGTTTGTGTTTGTCAACAAATGTTTGTCAAGTTTGTCAACACACGATATTAGAAAAGATCGAGGACCAACAATTTTTGCAGTTCACTAGATAAATACACAGGTGTATCTCTATTCTTGACTCTATTCTTGATTGATGATGGTGAGCATTCACCCTGGAAAAGTAGCCATGTTTCTTTGATGAAGCATTCCAACTGTAAGAATAAACGGCCTTTGTCACAAAAGAGGGTATGAATCGATGTTGGCGAGGAAAAAATAAACTAGAACAGACGAAATACAGCGGATCAAAAATTTCTGCAGACCATTAGAGACGTACACAGTATCTCTATGTGTATCTCTATTCTTGACTCTGTTCTTGATCGATGTTGCTAAGCATTCACCCTGGAAAACAAACTATGTTTATTCGATGAAGCATACTCAACAGTGCCTATCAGTGGTCGGCTGATCTATTAGCGTGGGTTCGAGTGTCGTTTGCATCATGGGAAATGAGCACAAGTAGATTTCAAAAGCTCGAAAGGTTGCGTCGTTCCGTCATATCCTTCGAGGGAAGTTGTGCATTGACGTCGACTGTAATTTGATTGCTTGGCGCCAAATTCAATTTAAACGGAACGTTGCATGGGGACAGATTTAGTCGGAGCGGTGCCCTTGGAGTAGATCGATTTACTGTTATTGTGGACGCGTTCTTAAAGGGTTTAGAATAACCATGCCAACAAAACTGTGGTATTACACTAATTTTCTAGTTTTAAATCCCTTAGTTTCTCTCTCAAAAATAAAAAAAACTCTCCAGGCATTACATGATCCTTAACTATCCAAATAATCCACTTTATTCAGATACTACGATGGTCTTACCGGGTCTCTGCGCGCCTCAAGTCCTCCAATGCTCGTCTACTCCAAGGGTAGATTGCTCATAGAAGGTACCGTACCCTCTCCGCCCAACCTTCCCAGCCCCTTTCAGCTCTCCAATGCTCGAACCTCCAGCAGAAAGAAACCGGGTACTACGCTAAACTGCGCTGCGGGAAACACAACTACAGAACGGGTCTCTCGGCCGACGCCGTGTGGACGGATCTCGTGGGTTAGCCTCCACCGGGCCAGAGAGACCGTGTGTTCAGAACTACATCTTCCCGGCGGACCTGTCCAACGAGATCCAGGTGATCGTCAAGGAGAGGTGCTGGTCCGGCGATAAGGTCACCGGAGAGATCAACGTCCCCATCGCCGATGTCGTCGTTCAAACTAAGAGGTTAGTCCGCAAGCCTTTTTCACACTGTGACAAAAATATAAACCCACCCTTTGATTAAAACTCAGAATTTATACCTACTCTTTCTTGATCAACTCATCTTTTGCGGCGAAAAAGGACGAAGTATTTTAAAAAATAAAAAAATAACATATCCACTTACCAATTCAGAACTCTAGAATCCTAAGCCGAAGCTTGAGAATCCAAAGCTTCTATCTAAAGCAATGCGACCAGAGACTAACATAGTTAGCAATGCGAATGCAAAAATGTAACATGAACTGGAGAGAACTTCCTCTCGGCATTTGAAGATCTGACGTGGAGACCTTAAGGGAACTGTTCTTTCAATCGTATCTGTGCTGAGCTATTTCTCAAAAATCCTATGCCGCAGCTTCGCAGAACAATTGCAGAAATACAAGTCTGTGCATTTGAAGACTAATGGCTTAATGGAGAACGCGAACTGCGATGGACACAGATCTTTCTATCACAGTATCCTTTGCGACTCTTGTTGAAAACGAAAGATTTCACTGCCTTCCTCTCGTCATTCGTCTTGTATGGCAATCAAAAATTTCATTTTCAATTATTTACACTTTCCTATTAATGCAAACTGGAGGCCGACTCCCAGAGGTAAACCTTGGAGAGTGTCAGGGGGACGAAACACTCCAACCATCAAAAATTTGACCCGTGGACGCACACTAAGCAAACTCGTCACTGGAACTGTCCTCTTCTTCCCCAAAAGCTAAACCAAAAATCAGCATGACTAACAAGTGAGCCACGATCAATGAGACACGCAAAAAAAACTCGAGTCAGAGAATACTTCTGAATTTGTGAACGGTGGTTGCGGCGCTACCTATGAATGTGTTGCTCAAATGGGTTACTTGCCAAGGTAGGGACTGTGGTTATGTAGGACAAAGGGTACATAAACACTGTCTATTGCCACCTCTCACACGCAAACAACGCCTAGCCTGACGGCGGAGCTCTAAATCCGAACGATTTTCTTTGTGTTCTTCGCCCTAATACAGTCAATACAGTAGAGGTGTCAGACACTGTGAACCAAAAATGTTACCACTGAATCTTTTCATCACTGAATCTTTTGTAAAGCTGTTAGCTGTATGATCTGTCCATCCTCTTGTAATAGAGGACTTAAACTAAGGTCGACTGAAGTAAAGTAGCACAACAAGAAAAGCCGATTAACTGATTAAAGCTTACTGATGAACCTCATTGATGAAAGCCCAACACCAGAGCTGTCGTTGGCCCCAAATTTTCAGTGAACCCAATGACAGCTCTGCTCAATACAATACTCGCTTTGTAGAAGACGAAGGACAAAAGTCGTTGTTGGCAAAAATTAGAGAGAAACTTTTAATCGAAGTTCAAACTGAAATCAGCCTTCTAAAATTCAGCATTTATCGAGATGCGGAACTTGATCAGACATGTGCTTCCCGCGTCAGCTCCTTAAACTTACTTAGAACTACCGTACCACAATAATGCAAGCCATGATGGCAGTTTACCTCGTTTTGAAGGGATTGACCAACCCAAGGGCGGTATTTAAAATCTTATTTCGGCGCGTTTAAACCGGAACATTTCACTCCAAATAAGTTCCAATTTCCAATTTTTCGTCACCTCGTCCTTCTTCGTGACACATCAGCTCCTTCCTCTTCTTGTGAGCGTCGCCAAAACGCCCACCACACCCGAGTAGGGGACTCTGTCCCGGGACCATAATTTGCGGACGACTTCCGGCTCGTTCTCTTCTGTGAAATATGGCCTCGCCGGGAAAGTACAAACACTCCAAACATCGCAGCTGTGAGTTATGGCGCAGGCGTGTCTCCAAGGAGCTCTGCGTGAGAGCGAGCGAGTTTACATTCACTTAGCAAGTTGTCCGCTTCCAGCAGCGGCCTCGGGATAAACGGTCCCATCAGAAATGCAATTTGCACGCAGTTCTGGCGGTGATCGGTCACAAAGCCACTGGATTTTGATCCCTGCGGGACCCAAGGCGCGGCGAGACCAACTCTGCGCCAGATGGAGCGAGGCACCTGACGGACAACACGTGTCCTGTTATGGAACAATGCAGATTATGACGGCGATATGGGCAAGGAGGGTCGAAGAGTAAACAAAGCTTTGAAGAGGAGCTGATGTTTTCAGCGCCGACAACAATTTTCTAGAAGCTTATTGTGAAGATAAATAAGGAGATGCGAAGATTGCTCCAGGCTTGCACATGCCATGTCTAAAAATTTCAAATTCAAGGTTCTAAATTTTTTTTTCGATTCACCCTGAGTTCCGTCATAAAGACTACATAAGCTGTTTGCAAAAATTTCGTTGAAAAAGAAGCACGGTAAAAATATTAGTTGAAAACGCATCCCAATGCACTTCCTCGAGGTTCGCCGTTTTACCCAAATAATCGCTTATTGACAAGCTTCTCATGCAACCCATGGAGGCAAAATTTTGTGAAATTATGTGATATTATTAAATCGCAATGTGTTCCCTTTGGCACTGGGACACAACAGCGAAAAAAATAGCGAAAAACTAAAATTAAATTAAAAGCCAAAAACTCTGGACTGATTTTTTTGCCTTGCATGCAGTGAAAAGCATCGAATCCTGAACAAGTCGCGTCAAGAAGCATGTACATTCAAGAAGCACTTCCTCCCAGAAATGCTGGTACGTGCAGGAAACCCAGGCAAAAATTTATTGAGAAGCCCACCATGAATAAACCTTTGATATATACTACATGTATTAAATCCCGGTTTCATTTTCAAGAAGTTTCAGCTTTAGCACTAGCCGATAAGCCCGACTCACAATGTTCTGTTTGGCGCTCCTTTTCTGACGAATTCATCAAGATGGTTCAAATGAGGTTTATCATTTGGATCGGCCCAACGTCCTGTAAAAATCTAAGTCATCAGCTGTGAATTATGAGTGCGTTTCTCCATGTTACCGATCACCTGGAACAAAAATAACGCTCACTATCAGTGAAATCGTTTTTGGCAACAGAATCCAGTTGAGTCCGGATTTCCCGGTTCCAGCACCCAAAAATCGTTAATCAAACTAAGGTTCTTCGTTTGGATCTGCCCAACGTCGTGTAGCTCGAAGCTCAGGAAGCATCGAACGTCGAAATGTCGAAATTTACGGAGCAAAAATAATACACACATATGCTCCGTTTCCAGCAAGAATTTTCCCAGGAAAAAATAAAAAAAATACAAATATTCCCCCATCCCACTCCAATTGTCCAAACATTACAGTCCAAAAATCATCCAACACAGCCCTGATAGCCTGAAGGGTTACGGTAGAAGGAAAATGCTCTTACTGGCTTTTAATGTACTACTTATCTCGGATGCACTTCGCACTGATATAAAACTTATAAATTCAGAGGACTGCTGTTTTCCAAAAATATATTTCTGACCCGGCGCCGGATCCGGGCTCCTCCTGAGCGTGGTTGATGGATGCGCCGGTTCCGGAGGGGAATCGGCCGTGATTGACATCAGATAAGCGGCGGGCGGCGCGCGATGTTTTCCGCAGCGAAAGTCACTTTGTTTCAGCGATCTGGCGTTCGTCCTGCGGCCCTCGGCGACCTCCTCCTCCTCCGCAGCAGCAGCGTCAGGAAACAATCCGATTACGTTCTCGTTACGCGCCTCGCCGCGCCCTACGCAGTTCGACTCCCGGATCCTCATCCGCTGCCGCGTCGTCCCCGCGCACTCGGAGACCTACGACGGTGAGTGGGCCTACTTGACCTGGAGATGTCCACTGCGAGGAGAAGTGTTTTCTTCTTTTCTTAGACATATCCAGTTTGTAAAAGGGAGCACTTTTGAAATCACGTCCAGGTTTCCAAAAATCTTCAACTGCGACTATCAGAGACATCCACTTTGAGGAGTTGAATTACTACTATTCCTTGTCTCTGGTTTTTAACTTACTTCGTCAGGACTAGCGTGGGCGGAATCATCCTCAAATTGGAATTTGATCTGCGACGACCAGAGATGCTGGAAGGAGATAAGGGTCATATGCTGGAGACGCAAAAATTTCTCTTAAAAAAGTTCCTTCTGCCTTCAAATGCGCGACCTTCCTGAGGACAAATTTAAGAAAGGTGCAAAAGTAGCATACGGTTCCAAAACGTTTTGATTTTTTAAAGTCGCACAGGATGAATTCAAGACTGTGCTCTTCTCCATCTAGTTGAAGTGCAAAAATAAGAAGGTGAAACGTTGAATTGAGACTGTTATATTAGATCTGGCGTTTGCCAATTCTTCCAGTCCATGATGTCCGTCGATAAAGGTGAGCTGGAGAAGCAAAAATTTCTCTCAACGTGTTGTTCCTTCTGCCTTCAAATGCGTGACCTTCAAAATAGAAAAGGACTATTTATTTCAATGGCATGACCTTGATTATGATAAACGAACCGAGATGGAAAGGACTGCGGAGGATTAGGTGCCCTGGAAGAGGATAACAATTCTGATTTTTGGTGGTCCCAGAATAATGATTTTTTTCAAATTCCTTCTCAAGTGTTCGATAAAATATTCTTGATATGGTCAAATGTACGAAAGGTGCAAAATTATCAAACGATTCAAAAAACGGACACTGTTTTGATTTTTGAAAGTCGATGAAGGATGTGTTAAAGATTTTGCCCTTCTACGTTTCATTTGGCCGAGTCGCAAAGAAGCAATTGAATTGGGACTGTTCTACTGGATTTGGCAACCACCGTTTTCTTCCTATCCTTCCAGTCCGGATGTCCACTGATGTTGGAAGGAGATAAGAGTCGTTTGTTCTGATTTCAAAGATATGAAAAAACTGTTTATTTAAATTGCGTGACCTTGATTAAGACAAACCAACCAAGATGGAAAGGTTCAGGAAGAAATGCCCTTTTTTGGTGATCCCAAACAATACTCTTCTCAAGTGCTCGATAAAATATTCTGGTTGTATAGTATTTGGCTAATCTTAATCAGATCACGTTGGCTCCTTATATTGGAATGAACGCCAAAGTCAATTTTTGATTGCCTCACCAGCAATTTAAAGTAGGCAAAACGGAAGTATTATCCCTGGAAGATAAACATTTCCAGCGGTGAGTCTTTGTTTTCGCGGCCCCTGGGAGGGCATTAGTTCCGGTCGTTAACTGCTTAAAGACCACGGCGGAGGCATGACACGCTGATTGATCACCTTCATGCGCCTCCCTAAGGGTATAATTCTCCATTATCGAGAGATCTAAGAAGGCGCCCCCACATAAATCGACCTTTTTGGGACGCTCCGAAGTGACAGTTTTTCGAAGCTTAGAATTACGGATTAGAGAACTGAGAAAACTTTAAAGGGGTGTCCAGGATTGATCTCTACACTGTGCTATAGTAGTCGAGGGGTTCATGTGATCCACGTGACGACGATCTTTGAGCTTACACCCAGTAGTAAAAACTACATGAATACTAAAGCAGGTCAACCTGGCAAAGCTTTTTTGACAAAAGAAAACAACTCTACCATTAGCTCGCTTCTTTGGTTCTTGAAACTCTCTCTGAAAAGATCGCCTTCTAATCAAATTGGTGATTTATGGAAATTGAATATTCGGATTCACTTCCTACTTAAAGGGATGCAATGATGCGGAGCAAATTGATGTTTGTGTGCTAAATTCAATGAGGTAGGTAAGCTTGCTTAGCTAATTCTATTTCTCTATCAATTTTATTCACTATTACGTATTCAATATCAATATATCAGAGAACATAATGAAACACAATTTTTTTCCATGGTTTGCTAACGCAAAGTGTTCAGACTTTGTGAGATACGCCCAAACGAAGCAGTGCAATGTACAACTATTTAGCGTAATTGCTCACGAGTATGCTTGTAAGAACTTCGATGAACTCTGAGCTCAACATTTCCATCCACTTTAGAATGCCGACTACACTTAGATTGCGTAGGTAAACTTGACTTTTGGGCATCTAATGGAGATCCACGGATCTATGACCGATGCTACCATGTGTATTGTGATCACCGCCCAAAAATCTACCGAATAACATATTTTAATCTCAAAACTAGGTGCGACAATTCAGGGTACTCCCTTGTCAGTTTCCTTTTGGGTTGTCCGGGTCTAAATATTTGATCCAGGGCTTGTCCCATTATTATCCCTTTTAGTTTTGACATACTCTAAGGAATTTCTTAAAAAAACGATCTCCAAAGATTCCTGAGAATAAGCTTCCACGGACAAAAGTGTTCCCGGACTCCTCTCGAAAGCCCTTCCCCTCCTTGGCGCGACCTCTTCTCCACGCAAAACAAACGTGCTCTCGTTGGCCTCTCCGGGCGAAAGTGGTCCCGGAAAGAACAATCGTCGCCTTTTCCGTGGCGCGGTCGATTTACGAGCACGCGATTGTTGCGACGTCTTTATGCGCTCTTGGCAGATCGGAGGATGTCCCTATTCCCGCGAGGTCCAATCAAACGTCGCGCGCCTGTGACACTTGGGCCTCGCTCGCAATATCTCCATTTAATGTTTTGTTTTGAGACGTCGCGGCGAGACCGAATGTCGCGCGAAGTGGATTTCATCCGGAGATAGTCGAGTCCACTGTGTCCTAAGATAAGCTTAGGTTGTTCCAGCCAAGGGGGGCAAATTATTAAGGTTACCAATTCCTATTTGTCAGAAGCGTCAGATTCTCTGTTTGGTTCACATAAGCCTGTAGTTCGTTTTTTCGTTTGCCTAAGGACATCATCCGCCTTAACTCCCTTCTTTTCCTCCTGTTCCTACAGTACACGGTCGTTGTGCCTCTCGGATTGCGATGCCGCTTCCTGCTTCTCGAATTGCCGTTCACTCCACAACAACTCTGTGGTTACGTCAATCGACTTCTCCAATTGCGGCTAGGTGTCGTCTTCGGGGCAAAATTTGTCAAATTTCACGTTCCGCACACGCGTCAAAGGGTGCCCTTATAAAGGTTGTGTGCTTTTATAGGAATGATTTTTGTTATTACACGCAAATTTCGACATTCTTTAGTCGATTTGCATTTTAATTGATTTGCTCGTATTCTACAAGAATTTTTGTCGTTGAGCATTTTGGTATTGTTGGTTACCACAAGAAGAAACGCCTTCATAAGAGCAGCAACTTGCTAGTTTCATCAGAATTCTCAACTTTCGATACTTATTTCTCCGTCGGATTCCTTTTATTTATCTTTCGAATAACAGCTTGAAGTATCCTTTAGAAGAAGGCCTGCTCTACAAAACCCGTATATTTGCTGTATTGTACGGTTCCTAATACCTCGTGAGGAAATATCTTCAAATTAGGTCCAAAATAAGTGTTATTTTTAGATGAATTATTTTTGTTACTTGACCCTCTCCGTGGTTGCCTTCGAAGTGGTCGTTCTATACAACTAAAAAGACTATCTTTGGCCATAAGAAAGTTGAAAAATGTATCATGTTGTTAACCCTAGGATCTCATGACACAAGCATTATCTTAAACTGTCCATCCAGGTCAACTCTTCAAAGATCCCAGAAAATCTCTGCAATGACCCGATTACGAAAAGTCGACCCACCGGCGTCCAAATGCGTTCGTGGTGGGAGTCGAGCGTAAACAAGGAACCAGAAGCGCACTCGGCCGAAGTGCCAATTTTATCGTCCTGCGTGCAAAAAGCCAATTTTCGTATAATTGGAAAGTGATTAATGAGTGCAAAGTGCGCGCCGCCAAAAGCGATAAATCGCGCGTTTTTTGCCCCGGGCGACGTCCTCGGAGACGTGGACGGACTTTGGAGATTTGGTCGCGGCGGAAGTGGGCCGAGACGGAGTGGACTCCGGGAATAATTGGGGATTACGGCGCGTAGAGAGTGGATTAGGCGCTGGCCTCGCGTGTCTTATGTGATAATCTTTTTGCGCGTGATTTCGGAGAACGCCGTCTGTGGCCCAAAGGAACACTATCGCGCTAGGACGCGCAATTGGAAATGCGATTTGCCTGCTGATGCAGAACAGTGTTGGCGGTTGCGTGCAGGCGTCTTTGAAGGTAAACTTCAGGATGAAGCTTAGAGGAGGCGGGAGCTTCTTGTAAGTTTTAATGAAGTGAACTCAAAAATTTTTTCTCTGCCCCTCAATGTCCCGTGAAGCAATTTGAGGGCTGGTTTGCAAAAATGGCTAAAAAGGCGATTGCAAAGATCTACGTTCAAGCCGAGAAACACAATACCTCAAAACTCTGACGGTAGAATGTCCAAAGTTAAGTGGTAGACATTAGAATACTAGAAAAACAAATAGAATAATCTGATGAATTTTTATAGTTTGTCAAATCTATCATTTACTGAAACTAAAGCCGAAATAAAAAAATAAAGTTTCAGTTTATAAATTACCAGCTGCAACTTCTCATATGAGAGCCAAACTGAGAGCCGCCTAGAGAGCTGAGGCGCTTCTTGTAAGTTTCGACGAAACGATCTCAAAAATTCTTCTCTGCCCCATCAATATACCGTGAAACAATTTGAGGCATGGTTCGCAAAAATGACTTAAAAGACGATAGCCAAGATCTACGGTAGAATCTTACATTAGAAGTAATATGTACTAGAACAACAAGTAAAATATGTGGCGTCTAACGGATTTTAAAGATCTGCCAAATCTTTCACCTATTGAAACTGGAAGAAAAATAAAAAATAGGGATTCAGTTTATCAGTTACCAGGTTGGATAATTTTGGATACATATCAGGATTTAAAGCTTCGTGCAAGTAAATAGCTGCCTATAACCTTTGAAAAAACCGTTGACTTTTACGGGTTTGTCGTATCAAACACGTTAAAACACGTACTAGCCTTGCCCTGCAAGCCAAAAAAATAAAAACTAGAACTGTAAACGTTCTCCAAAAATAACGAATCTTTGTTAATCAAAACAAAATAATTTATGACAAGTATTTTCTGAGCATGCTCAGATTTGTGATAGCTAGTGGTCCCAACTCGAGGCTCGAAAGGGAGATCTGCGCCTACTAGAATCTGTAACCCTCTGGTTGTGAATCACTTTGACTTTAGTCCAACTTACTGAATTGACAAAGCTGGTAATTTTCTACTAACATCTCTTTTAAATCAAAAATTGATGGAAGCAGTTGAATATGACTAAATTGAGACACGAGTGATTTCAATCGAATAAAGAGATAATCGAGGCTTTTATTTTTATGTTTCACTCCTCTTATGAAAAAGAACCGATGACGAAAACGCCCACCGAACCCATCAAACCCGTATAGCCACGCTGGACCGGCAATGCCAATTTAGTCGTTAATTGGGTCGTCTGCAAAACGTGATTAAAACAAACAGTCCCTCAAATCCGATTGCGAAACGTTTATGCCCTGGGGCGCCGTCTAGTGCGGCCACGTCGTTGGCGCCACTCCGCCCGCTACTTGCATTTTGTTTTCCCAACCCTCAGCCCTCTTGGCCAGCGCGGACACTTCTCGCGTCGGTCTCTTTGATCTTGTGGTCAGCGTTGGCTACTCGTGCGGTTGTTGCTCGCGAGTTCGCGATAAGAACTTCTATTTTTGGCTATTTAATCTCGATCGGGAAAGGTCTTTAGAACTCGCTCTTTTTAAGCACTCTGTTCCAGTATGCTGAAGTTGTTTAGTAAGGCCAAAAGACCGTGATAGGCTCTAAAGCCGAACATTAGAAGAAGCCGAATCATTCAAAAATTCAAAATATCTGTTAGATTTGTGTTAACTCCACTTGATTTGTAACTTGAAACCTCGAGTTTAAAATTTAATCTACGTTTGAAGATTTAACAGAATTAATAATAGCGACTCGGTTTCTTACACAAAGTTGCAAAAATATGAACATTTAGATTTGGTATCCTAATAGGAGCTATCTTCTTTACAGTTAAAGCTGACCATCCTTACACCATTCCAATCAATCCGGCAAAAATCCTTCCTCCCACCCAATTTCCAGATCTGTCGTCCGCGTGATTCGATAGATCTCTCAAGCAGTTGCACTCTAAAAGTTTGTTCCGCGTTCGATGGACATCCTCTTGTCCCAGAGGGCAGAGAACTCCCTGTTGACTTCCAGTATAACTTTGTAAAATGGGTTTTTCGTTGTGATCCAGTACAGAAACTATTTATTATCCGGATCTCGCTTGTTCCGGAGGCTGTTTTGGTCTCATTTAAAGGTACATTTAAGGTACTGAAAAAACTTAAAGGTCATATTTAAAGTAATTTTCTTCTGTGCCTAAATCTTTCAAAAAATCAGAAATATTTGTTTTACGCAAAGCTGTGGTTAGGAAGTCGCTATCCGATATTTAAGCATAAGTAAAGGCATGGTTTTCTTGAGCTCAAAAATTAAAAGTAAAATACTGTTGTTGACTATTTGACACAATTGACTTGCGTCTTTCGTGCGTCAAAAATCTTTTTGAGATCTCACTTCTATCAAAGACAGCTTAACTTGCGTATAGAAAAGGATATTGGCAACTGATCACAGGAATGAGAGTGTGTAATCGACCCAATTTTGAACAGGGTTTTAGGGCATTGTTTTTTGCGTTAAACTGAAAACGTTAGCACCGTTAGTGAAATTCAAAGGAAGCACGATGTACAACGATAATGTAAAATCATTTCACTACACCAACTGAAAAGCAAACAAAATCGTGTGCAGAGCCTTACATGACAGCGTGTACATTGTCCGGTATTATCTTTACGACCCTCCGAATCACGTAGTGGTGTGTATTGTCTGTTGAAATTAAGCTGTTCTTCAAGAAATTTGGCTATTGACGCTAGAAAAAGAAGTGATCGCAAAAATAAAATTAAAAAATGCATTTGAGGATACACGTTTGTTCCCTTTTTTCAAGAGTCTTTGTTTGATCTAAACATTTAGTCAACTACACACCCGCTTCGACCCGGATATATTCAAACCTTGAGCTTACGATTTAGTCAATAAATTGTTTAAAATTTGGTTTTTCTAGTCTTATAATACACCATCTTCACGACTCTCCGAGTGTCGTGGTCGACTTCTCGCAACCAAACTCCACGTCACCAACTAATCACCCCGAATTAACAGACCCGAATTGCATGTTTTCGTGTTAGGAGCCAATTAAGGATGTTGACTGGGCTGCGAGCAGGGATTGGCGCCGTCGTTGTCGCCGCCTTCGGAACGCCTCGTGCTTGACCTCCCGACGCGCTTTCCTTCTTGGCTCACTTACACTTCGCCTCGCGTGGCCACATAATTAACTTTCGAACGGCGAAAAATCCGTCCGCCTCTCCTTCCGGCGCCGATGGCCAATTAGGGCGATTGTCGCGCGAGAGTTGTTTTTTGCGCTCAGTCCGCTCTTTCAGAGACGATGCACAGCCTCAGAGGCGGCCAGCCACCGCGGACGACGTTCCTCGCCACCATGGAAGAAGAGGCCCCGGCCAGAGATCGCGACGCCATGTCCATCAGGTGGGTCGTTTCTAGAAGCCGTGAGGGTTCAGAGGGTTCTCGCCGTAGAATATTAAACAGAAATAAAGCCGTAACATGCTGTTAAGTATCGACTAAAAACCTCTTTGTTGTACAACCACTTATGTGTATTAGACACATAAAATACACTATTGGTCGAAGAGGAGATGATTAATGATAATAAAACATCTAAAACATGAAAATAGAAACGGTAACAAGTTAGTCGTGGTGGAACATTAGATAGTCCTGCTAGGCAGTACAAATATGCTTATCTGGCCTTGTAGGAAAAGTGGTACGGCCCAAATATCAAAAATTTTAAATTTCGACCTAAAGGACTTGTGCGACACTTATCCGATCCAAGAGAAGATGATGAAGATGGAACTATTGTTAAAAAGTTAATTTCCCCATTCAAAGTCGACAAACTAGGAAGTTTAAGATAACTGCGGTAACGAGATAGTCATAGTGGCCAAGGGCAGAGCAACACAAAAATATGTTCATCTCTGCCATTGACCTTGGTCACCACATGACTATCTACCGAATGTTCCAGATTTCGACTGCCAGAACCTTGCTGAAAATGTGGGCAATTCCAAACGACAAAAATTTTAATGGAAAAAGTTAATTTCCTAGAACATTCTTTCTGCTTAGGCCTTGCCTCAACAAACGAAAAAACCACAAAATGTAAAACAGCAAAATAATTACGGTGGCGAGGTAGTCATGGTGGTCAAGTCATGCTTTCTGCTTTGGTCTTGCCTTTCCCTTTCCCTCTCCTGCACCAAATCCCAGAAGCGCAGGAAGTCAGAGTAAAACGACATAAATAAGGCACTTAGCACGAACAACACAGCGGTCTTTTCCTAAGACAGCAAGGCCTACTTGGGGCAAGGGGCGCTCAATGTTTTTGCTCTTAACCGCTCCACACCGTTGTGAAATGCATTGTGAGGTGTATTTGGACTGTTCACCCACTACGGTAACGCGATTTTGCGTTGACAGCACTGTTGAACGCGTTAGTATTACTGACCTTTGCGAGAAAAGAAAGAACTACTTACGGAGACACAAATACTATAGTGAAGAACCAGGCAAAAATAATTAAAGAAAAACACGTGCGCAGAACAAACCAACCTTCCGTTGTAGGCCATTACTCTTTTTATCTAAAATACAGATATAGCAATGTACGGTTGGCCTCCTCTCAGGATTATTTAAAAATAACAACGCTTAACTTACGAGAAGAACCACAGTGGCAAGGCACTCATGTTGGCACCAAGTCTAACGCATGCCCGTGTGATGCTGTGTGATAAAGTCCAAAAATGAGCAACACATTGTGAGGAGAGACCATCCATCTTGAGGGTATTGATGGGCATGATCTTAGAAGTAGAGTTATTCCGAGCGTGAATTGATGCATTATCTTTTCCGACTGTGTTTGTTGAAAGAAAACTCGTGTCCATCAAGAGAGAAAATCTTACTCAACATGGCCCAAAAATACTCAAAAAGTATAAATGGAACGCATAGAACTTTTGTCATTAGTCATTCAATATAATATTAGTACGCACAGATACCACAATTTCTGTTTACAGGGAAGTATCGGCAAGTGTCACACGTACTTTCGAGATTGAAACATATTTTCCGGTAGATTCTTAGGCGCTAATTACGATGCGCATGGTTGTTTGTGCCATACATCAACTAAACGCGAGAAATTGGTGCATTTATTTGTCAATACTTCTTTGTTAGCCTTGCTAATCCAATGTTCAGGAAACTAAAAGTGTATTTGGGTATTTAGAAATTTAGAAATTGGTTGCAGGTGAAATATAAACCGATATAATATGGCCTCTCAGAATAAAAAATATTTAAAACTGAAAGTGAACTAAAATTTACCAAGCGTTAAAGAAACGGAGTTCATTTATGCCATTCAATATCTTTCTCCGTTTTTGTCAAAGGTGAAATTTGAAGTCCTTTGGTTCATGGAATTGATAAGAGCTATGGAGTCGACGTATCGGATCTAGAGGACGTAACTTATTTTGTACAAAAATATTTTAACCTTTAACCTGAACTGTAGCCCCCAAAACCGAGGCAGGCCTTTGAGAAAGATGATTTGGGCTCTACAGTCCTAGTTGCTAAATGACAAAGAGCGTTTAAGTTGCGAAATTGACCGTACAGTTGGAATCCACGTTTCTGCGTCAAAAATAGCTACTCCTAAGCCAATTTGCAATTCCGCTCAAAGATGCTTTATTGCAAAGGATTTAATATATCCTTCCCGGGCCAGCATCCAATCCCGCCGACGTCCGTTGATTGAATCTAATATTAGAGAGCGGCCGAAGGCCACAAACATGTTTATGATTTCGGTCGTAATCGCCGTCTTTGCAAAGTTCAGAGAGAACGATTATCCACGCTTTCCCGGAATGACCGCGTGGAGTCCCCCACTTTGCTTAAAAATACGAGTGTACGAGTGTGAAGTTCAAAAATATTAACAGGTGAAACAAGGCAGAATTGAAGAAATTCCCAAATGCAAAAATTTGACTACTTGATATTATAAAACATGGCCTTTCCATCTGCGGACTGACCTAAGGGTTGTCGAAGGAGAACTCATGTCCAGCGAGAGAGCAAATTTTACTCAATATTGCCCAAAAATCGCTTCAATTAGCACCACAAAATTGCTCAAAAATTATAAATCGAACGCAGTCAACCTCTGTTATGAATCATTCAATAGTACACACAGATGTCACAATTTCTGTTTAGCCTTGTTAATCCAGAGCTTCTATCAAATAACGATTTGAAAAATTCTCCAAAAAAACCACAGACAACATTTTTCAGGACTATTTGGTGCTTATCGATCTGATATAAACTTGCTGCATCAAAAATCTCAAATTTGGATTTAGCTGACGAGACTGACAGTAAATAATTACACATTAAGCATATGGATGCGATGATGTTTATCCTGTAACGTAAGCTACACGAGCGGTAAGATTTAAAATCCGGTATCCTGTTGTTGGAATTCCATATTTAAGCGGGAATTTCTCCCGTGCTTAAAATAGGCCAGGGAGAACATATAAGAATTCTTGTATACCGAAAGTCTCAGGGTAAAGCTCGCAAAAATATAAAAGGCGATGAAAACCATCGTAAACCATTCCAAATTCTTTTGTTAATCGATAAAACCAGTTAGCATTAAAAAAGCGGTCCACAGATACAAGGCCCTGTACAAAGCCTTGTATATATAAAAATGGGGAAGTCGAACAAAAATATATCCAATTTTGCCCGCCTGGAACGTTCCGAAGCGTAGTTTTTATAAACCGCCTTCGATTCTAGAGTCAGATCTAGTTTGTTAGCCTGTGAATGATTACGGGTCTCTCTTGCTTACGGCAAGCAAAGTAGTCAGACAATACTATGTATGTACGTAGTCACCCCATCATTAAAACTGCAGCCCTTTTATTTAGCATTAATCAAGCAAATTTACCACTTGCCCTCCTACCATACAGCTAAGAAAGAGGCACCATAGGAGAGCAATTTTCTCCATGGACCAAACGGTACAGAAGGCGGAGCAAAAATGTATCCAATTCTGCCCGGATGGATCTTTCCGAATAATTCATTAAAACATATTTTTAATAGTCCAAAACTATGAGCTAAATGGTCCAAAATAAGAAAATGTTTTCCATCCATTACTGTACTGGCCAGGGAACCTAAGCAGAAGAATAATGCCTACCGTACCCCCACTGACCCTTCAAGCATATCCGTTTCAGTTCGGACGATCGTCCTTCTACTTCCTCCTCGTCCTCCTCCTCGTCAGTGTCGGCGAAACTTCCCCCCGGCTGGGAAGCCCGCGTGGACCGCCACGGGCGCGTCTTCTACTTGGACCACGCGAACAAACGCACCACGTGGGAGCCGCCGAGTCCGACGGGCGACGCGGACGTCCCCAGCGTCCTGGAGAGTCTCAAGTACAGCTGCGCGAGGCGGACCGTGGTCAGCAAGCCTTCCGCGGCCTCCTTGGACGCCTATCCACTGCCCGTGCAGTTCCTCCTCCGCACTGACTTCATCACGCTACTTCAGAGCAACCAGGTCAGTCCACTCCAAGGGGTTAAAGGTCCACCAGACCAGTCATTAAACATCCTAATTGTCATATTTTTTAAATTAGAAAAATCTACACCCTATCGTATTCTGAAATGTAAAGATACAGCTGCAGTGTGTGAAAGTCACTTATCACTGTTACTAAAATTTGATGTGTATTTGATGTGGACGCAGCACAACTTAAGGAACTTAGAAACGTCAATGTAACGTCAAAAATTTATAATGAAAATTAACAGAATCAACTTCTAAAAGTCTAATCTCGGACTTTCTGATTCGCATAGTTCGCGTTTCTCCCTTCAACTCCTAACCACCTTCTTCAGGCCGCGCTCAAAATCTACAACAACAGCGTTTGCCTGAAGCACATGCTGCACCGGATCCGACACGACCCGACCAAGTTCGAGCAGTTCGAAAAGAACTCGGAGCTGGTGACCTTCTTGAACCTCTTCGCCGACGTCACTCAGCCTCTTCCCGCAGGCTGGCAGATCGCCCAGCACTCGCAGAACAGGGTATGTCCATTCGAGTTTCTTAACTTCTTGCCGCGACGTCGCTCTCCAAAAATAAATGTTCCATATGGCTTCCTACGGCGGGAACAACCTATCCAAAAATTTAAAAAATTCCCTCGCTTAATTGTAAATAGTGACGCTTGCGACCTTCTGACTTGCGACATTCGAGTTTTTTAACGGCACTTCTTGTAGTAAGATAAACCCACCAAAAATAAATGTTCCTACGGTGGGAACAGCCTATCACACCCAAAAATTTAAAAAATTCCCTTTAAAAAATTAAAAAATAGTAATGCTAGCGACCTTTTGATTTCTGACGGAGACCTGAAATCCCTTGGTTGCAAAGTCGTTACGAGACCGAGTATCAGGCCAAAACTTTGTCGTAAAAAGCCTTGAATAGACGCGCTACAAAAATAAAACAGTCATTTTGGGAACGATAAAACATACATAAACAGTTACAATTAGCTGCTATAACAAATGTCAAGTTGGGATGAATTACCCCATTGGTTGAGCAAAAATTTACTGAAACCATGTGCCATAAAAAACCATGCAAAAATAAATAAATCTCTGCCCTGCATGAACTAAGAAGAAGTTCATCTCTTGTGGTGCCTTCCACATAATCACAATCAGTGATGCCGACTCGATGAAAACATCCTGTGGAGTCGACTTTCGAGTTGACTCGTTTTCTAAAAAAGCTTATCGAGTCAAGTATCGAGCTTACTCGTTTTTCCAAAATACTATCGAGTCGAGTTTCGAGTTGAGTATTTTTTCGTAAAAAATGCACGAGTGATGCCAATTTTGTGGCTCAACTACATCTTTAAATCGTTATTTTAATGTGACTCGACTTGAGACCACAATGATGGCTTGGTCCAATAGACAAGTACTCAAAAATGTTTGGTTCCACAACGAAAGTGCCAAAAAGAATATGTCTCTCGCCAAAAATGAATTACCCCAAATATGGCTTGGTAAACCCTTGCACTTCAGGTACTGTACATCGACCACGATTCCAAGAAGATCTCGTTGATCGACCCTCGACTCCCTGGCGAAGTCAAAAGGCGGGCGAGAAGCGCCCCGCCCGCTCGGAGGAGGCACATGGACCTCAACGGGAACATCATGGACATCCTGACGCGAACGGAGGAAATCAAGGAGCTGGTCTCGAAGCGACTGCCTGAGTTGGCGCCCAAAATTTGCAAGAAGTTGCAGATCATTAGCAAGATGGGCGAGCCGGGGCTTCTACGCTTCGCCAACGACATCGACCTCATCACGGCCATCAGGTACTTCGTTGTGAGACACTAGGACCTGAACGTTCCAAAAATCTCAAATTCCTGCTCTCAAAAATTCTTTAAAAAATAAAGTCATCTGGGTTACGGTAGACCTTTAGCGTGCTCGAATGCGAACACCAAACGGTGACGAGCGACTTCGAGGACAAACTGAACTACTTCTACTCCTCCCTGCAGAAGAGTGGTTACGGTCAGGGACCTGAGAAGATAAGGTAGAGTTCCGCCGTCCACCCATCTACCGTACCCCTCTTGTAGATTCCGTCTAAGACGTTCGAATCTTCTTAACGACGCGTACGAGAAGATGCTCGCCGTGAGTCCCGTCTACCTCCGCCGCTGCATCATGACCGTAGCCTTCGACGAAGAGGACGGGTGGGTGCAAAAATTAGTGAACCATACATAGAAAAATTGGCTTATTTAAATGCGAAAAATATTTCATATGTCAACGATCAGGCTAAAATGAAAGTTAACCTAAAAGTAGTGTTAATACTCCTTTAGGACCTTGGTAGAGTTTAGTATACAAATCGTGAAGAATCTGACTACGGTAATTTGGCCCCTTATAACGTTATTTCTTTGTTAACAGGGCTTTCGGCGCACCCTGTATTATGTCAAAAATTGATGATTGGATTTTAATGGTGTTTAAAAACGTCAAAAAACGAGGAAAATCAATGTATTGTAATGTATTGAACATATAAAGCTCCCATCGGAACTGAATAAACACTTCACTTCCCAACGAGGAATCACACAGCGAAAATAAGTTGAAGATCGCGAAGCGCAAAAATTAGTTTATTTAAATGCGAAAAATAAGCTATTGATCAAAAATAGGAGCAAAAATCAAATTAGCTTATTTAAAAGACTTGGACCAGCGGACCAGGAAGTTGCGGCGCTAATGTGGTCACGACAATCTTCTTTATGGCGGTGTTAGAAAAATTAAAGCCACAGAATGGTCAGGCTAAAAAAGGTAATACTGCTGTACAGAAGTACAGAACCTCAAGCTGTCCTGTAACAAAGAACCACACACGACGATCTTTCAAATGTTAAAAACGGGAAAAATCAAATTCTCAAAACTAAGCACTCAGATACTCAGGCCCCTTCTTATAACGAACTTTCTTTGTCTTTAAAACGACATCAGGCTGCACTGTAGCCATGAACCACACACGACGATGTTGGAAAATCAAACTGCCAAAAATAACCAGCATACTTACAATTATTAAAAGATTAAATTTACTTAAATCTACCAAACATAGGAGCTTTACGCTTTGGATACTTTTTTACTTTTCAAGGTATTAAAACGATTTGAAGAAAATCTACTCAAAAATAGCCAATACTTCCCTTTAAATGACTACCGTATTAGTTATGAGCATATTATTTAAATAGGTTGTAAATATGCGATACGGAAGTCATAGTACTACCAAAAATAACCACGTAAATTGCCTAAAAAAATGCTCTGCTCTAACTACCGTAATCCCAGGCTCGACTACGGAGGTCCGTCGCGGGAGCTCTTCTTCCTTCTCTCGCGCGAACTCTTCAACCCACAGTGCGGCCTGTTCGAGTACTCGGCCAACGACTCCTACACCGTCCAGATCAGCCCGATGTCCAAGTTCGTGGACAACTTCGTCCGCTGGTTCGAGCTGGCCGGCCGCGTCCTCGGCCTCGCCCTCATCCACCGCTGTCTCATCGACACCTTCTTCACCCGCGCCTTCTACAAGTTCCTCCTGCAAGCGTGAGTTCTTTTTCTGGGCTCGAAACCCTAATCCGTCTTTGGTGATGAGAGGCATCTTCTCTGACTTCCCTGCCTCTATCTGACCGTCCTTTCTTTTCTCAAAATGACGTTCCAGTCTTCCCCGAAGGACCCAACATAAGAGCGCCTTATTTAATTTCGAGCTGTGACCTTAATAGTGCGTACAGCGAGTGACTAGCAAAAATAATGTGATTTGTCGTCTCACTAAAATCAGTTCAGCCTAAATGCGAAATCGTTACTTCCCACTTACTTGTTCGCCAGTTTTGCCAGCAAAAATACCGTAATCACACGAATTCCTTACGATCTTCACGCTCTCGATTTTTCCACCCTCCCACTCTTCCACAGGTTTACTAATAAAAATTGGAGGCGCCAAACTATGAAGCAAAAATTGAGCATAACTCTACCTTGACAGGACTCGACAGGACTTTAAAAAACTCAATACTAGCCAAGTCAGTCGCCACGTTTTCCTGACATGTTCTCTACTACTCTTCTACTTTTTTTTGTCTTTGGACACGCGAAGAACCCCACAAAAATATGTCCTCCATGAGCCCACCATGACACCGCTTTTAGAAGTTATGGTTTATGTATACCGACAGAATACAATGCTCCAGTTCTTATAGATCGCATTACACTGTTTGGAGTTTTTTTTTGTCTCGTTAGAGCTGAATGATGGACCCTAAAAAGGTCTCTGTGGTCTCTGTGCTGAGAAACCGTGAACGTTCCTGACCACTACGTTCCTGACTACAAAAATCAATTTTTTGGGCTTTGGATCTTGATCCGTTGGTGGTGAAAGGCATCTACTCTGACTCTCTCCGACCGTTCTTCCAAGATGACGGTCTTAAAACGACACAGCACTTCCCGTGGAACCCAACATGAGAACGTCTGATTTTATCATTTCGAGTTGTGACCTTAATAGTCCATAGAACGGGTGACCTTTTAAGTCACCTTTTAAAATCAGTTCAACCGAAATGCAATATCGTTACTTCCCACATGCCGAAGTTTTGACTACAAAAAAATACCGTAATCACACAAATTCTTGACGATCTTCACTCTGTCGCTTTTTCCACCACCTCCAATTATCTAATGTAGACACCTTCTTCACCCGCGTCTTCCACAAGTTTAGTTTACAAGAAGCAAAAATTGAGCATAATTTCGACAGAAAAAAAAACGTCCAACTAGTCAAGTCAGCTGCCACGTTTTTCTGACATGTCTTCCACTACATCACTGGTTCCTCTTCTCATTTTTGTCTTGGACACGGGACGACGCACACAAAAATATGTTCTCTACGAGTCCACCATGCACCAGAAGGTCTTTGTGCTTACTTTGTGTTATCTGTGCTGAGATACCGTAAACCTGGAAGGCAAATATCATAGTTTCATAAATCGTGCTTCCTGATCACAAAAATCAAAACAGCAAGGCAATGAATGTGGGCTTGATGAATAATAAAACTCCGAACAGAACATATAGCCTCTTTTACACTCCAGATCAATTCTAAAAGGCACTACCGTAACCCGCATGTTGCAGCCCATTCTCCATTTCGGACCTGCAGAGCATGGACGCGCAGTTCTACCAGAGCCTACTCTGGGTGAAGGAGCACCCTGTGTCTCCGGAGCTGGACCTGACGTTCAGCGCGACCCAGGACGTGGACGGCGAGGTCGAGGAGAAGGAGCTCGTTTCCAACGGACGGAATATCGCCGTCACCGAGGAGAACAAGAACGAGTTCCTCTCCCTTATGGTGCGCTGGCGCATCGAACGCGGCGTCGAGGAGCAGGGCAAGGCGCTTCTCCGCGGCCTCTACCAGGTCGTCGACAAGGAGTACCTCCAGGTAGGGAAGACCGTGCCATCTGTCAAAAATTCACTCATACTGTTCTCCAATTGATACCAGTAATGTCTTATCCTATATTGGAAATCCTAGAGCACAGATAAACCTTACAGTACAGATACCATAGATTTTAAAGGGTCAAATTTACAAAGGTTAATTAAAACGATGTGTAAAAGAGACTAATAACCAATAACCAAAAATTGACTTCGAAACGTTCCCTAACTGTTTTTCGCGCGTCATTCGGCGCAAGAAGTGTGTAAATTGATATCAAAACGGTCTGACAATTCCCAAAGTAGTAATGCGTTCAGAAGTATTCACAAAGGCTACGCTACTTAACTGAAGCCAGCCAGAAAAAAAGAATAAGTGGGTTCTTGGTAAATCGATTGACCCCGTATACCTGAGTGTACCTGAGGTTTGCACAAAACGTAGAACCGTTAATGCCTTAGGTATGTACCGCTGACAAGGAGTACCTTCAGCTACGGAAAAGCAAATAAATGAGTTAGTATTGAGTGCCAAAAATGCTTTTATATTGATGTTCAATTGGTGCAAAAAATGTCGTCCACTTACAATACAGATTTTATCCATTTTAAAGCCAAAATGAGTCTTTATTAATGTTCACTATTGGGCGGTCATGTCATTATTAAATGTCATAAAGAGTAAACACTAATAAACACAAAAATTCAAAAATAAAATAAAAACAATAGAAAAAGGCATATCCAGATTCCCTGACTGCTCCTGCACGGAAGATCAGGAAGAAACAAAAATAATTAAACTCCGTCCACTCTTTCCTTTGTCATTGTCCAGAACATTAAACTTCCCATTGAGCTCACCTGTCAACGTCAAAAATGTACGTATAATGCACTTTTGGAACACTTTTAACTGTACTTCAAAAATCAAGGCTACGCCAGCAAAAACGTCAATATACTTCAATCAATTTATTCGAAGGGCTCACTGCGTCGAAGTTGCTCGAAACTTTGGTCAGCAGCTCAGCGGATCCAGCATCTAGGGAAATCTCAACATATTATGTAGAGGCCATTTCTCGCCAAAAATTTGAAATTAAATTAAAGCTCATCCTACATCCACAGGTCTTCGACGCCGAGCAGCTGGAGCTTGTGCTGGCCGGCACCGTCGAGATCGACATCGAGGACTGGCAGACGCACACCGAGTACAAGGGCGGCTACCACGAGCACCACGTCGTCGTCGCCTGGTTCTGGAGCACCGTCTACGCCATGAGCAACGCCGACCGACTCAAGCTTCTCCAGGTACGCAATATGCGCTTGTTTCCAAAAATGGGTTTTGGTGGTGGAATGTCCTGTACTTCATGACCAGTTCATTACATAAGAAAAGTGTATGGGTCGTCAACAATATACCAAAAATTTCACGGTTCAGAAAACATATTTTTGATGCAAAAGTTTCATATAAAAAGATCGCTATCTACTCGCTATCCTTATGTAACGAAGAAATGAAGTACATTTATAGAATGGAAAGAGAAATGAACGAAAAACATGTCCAAAAATTCACCTAAAAGCTAGGCCATAAATTTCCACATTCCAAAAACTCAAAGCAGAATTGTATCGAAATACCTGAATTCCCGAGTTCATTTTGACCCTTCAAAAAGGAGGGGACCTGCTGTCCGTTAGTTTGTTAAAACAATTCTTAAAATAATACGTATATGACTATAAGGAGCAAAAATTTAAAACCATAAAATTAGCTGAATGTTTGCATCCCTCATGTCAGCATCAACGTTCTGTTAAGTTGAACATTGGAAGATTTAATTGTTCCTTAGCGAAGCATCACGGAAGCGAATTTTTAATTGATTCAGAGCAATTCAAAAATCCTTCAAAAGCGTGAAACAGGTCCAGTGTATTTTCATCAATGGAAAGGAGAGTTGGAGTTTGCCGAGAGTCGACTTAAACTCACGAGAAAAAAAAAGGAAAAATGCTGTAAGAAAATTTGAACTTCCCATTTGCATTCCTTGTGTACTCTCCATGACTCTACTGCTGATCATACTTCCAAAAATCTTATATTTACTGGGCCACTATCGACCTGTTTCCCTTAAATCGAAAATAAAGGAAACAATGAGAAGACATAAAAACAAATATCCCAAACATATCCCAGGACATTCAATTTAAACTTTTCTCGATAGACGCTAAAACTTCTATCCAAAAATTCCAAAAGTTTGAAGCACCTAAATCTTATCTGTGGCCATATCCACCTCCATCCTGTCCTTCCAGTTCGTCACGGGAACGTCCAGCATCCCCTGCGAAGGATTCAAGGCTCTCCGCGGCTCCAACGGTCCTCGGAAGTTCACCATCGAGAAGTGGGGCGCGGAGAACGCGCTGCCACGGGCGCACACCTGCTTCAACCGGCTCGACCTTCCGTGCTACCCGACCTCCCAGGTGCTGGCGGCCAAGCTGAGCACTGCCATCAACGAGAGCAGCTCCTATGCCATTGAGTGATTCTCTGTAAGGAGTGATAAAGAAAGGGTATTACATGGAGGATGACCGTGGGCACACTCATATGGTGCACCTAAGGGACGTAGTAGCTGGTTTTAGCTGTGATAATATAGGCTGTCTTTACGCCCCCAAGAATTCTTTAAAATAAATAAGTTCTGCGCTTCAACATACCTGCTCTCCATACCGCCAAAAATTGTTAGCTTCAAATCAACATCCGAGCAGTTCAGAAACAAGATCGAAGTATAAAAAGCATAAAGAAGAAGATACGACGGCGCTTCTTGGAAAAGGTTGTTACTTTGGCTAAAAGAACGGTTAATTGCTTCGGAAGACTTCTCTCGTGGATGCATTATCAGGGAGGAACCTTGTGCTCGGGTGCTTGGACACATCAACAAGCAAAGAGTTAGTACAAAAATAGAACACAAAGCTCCGAAAGAAGTTACTTTCAATAATATATTTTTGTTACGGTCGTGGCAATAATCCTGGCAGTAGTACTAATACACCCTATTAATCCAGAGAAAACTCGTGCTGATAAGTCGCTCTCGATCTTCTGCAAAGATCAATTGCTCAAAAATTAGAAAAGGAAGGAAAAACACAGGTCCTGGCCGGGTTCGAACCGGCGACCTTCTGCGTGTGAAGCAGACGTGATAACCACTACACCACAGGACCGCTGGGAGAGGAGTGCATCAGTGTGTGAATGAAGCAGAACAGGAGCAGAGCTGTTAACCGACTGCTTGAACAGGTTAACCGTAACCGACATTCTGATTAATCGTAACCGTAACCGTAACAGCTCTGGACAGGAGGGAGGCACGAATGAGATCCAATTCAAATCGATGATTTTTTTTTCTCCTCTAACTGGAAGGAAAATAGGCTATAGTATATAGTATAACAATCAGTAGTATTCTCAGATTTAAGTGGGACAGTTCTAAAAAGGAGCATCCGATGGGAGCACTGGTGAGTGCATCCACTGATCTTCTTCTCTCTGTAACCGTCGTAGCCAGTTTCTCCGCTGAGCACGAATCTGTATACCCTCTGCCCTGAATTTGAAGAGCATTGTGATGCCTAAGGAAACACAGGAACTCAAATTCGCTCCCGCAAAAATATTTGAAGCCCCCTTTCCCTATGCCATCATAGAGATCGGCCTGGATTCCTTCCTGTTCAATTTAGTGATATTCTGATAAACTTTCACACATCAGAGATTTCCGACTCGTAACGTGCTCGCGACCGTCCTGGAAGGTGATTCTCCGTGCATTCGGGCGGTTTGCTGGCACTTTCGTCCGTCCAGAAGCTCAGAGAGCGATGTACAGTTCTACGGAGGGGCTGCCTTTGAATTTCCGATCTCTGTGAACTCCCAATCCGTCTGTTGTTCTATGCAAATCACGGGCATAAAAGGCACTCCGCTCGCCTGAGCGGATTAGAGTCGTCGTCCACTCGTGGTGCACGTATTCTGCTTCCTCTCAACGACCCAAGAAGATGACCGTTCAACAGAAGGTGACCATCCCTCCCTTCGTTCCGAGACCACATTTTCCAGGCCCCTTTCTTCTTGACCCAGAAACGATGGCAGATCGCCTTGGCGGCCTGTCTTGGCATGGTCATAGCGCAGGGCATGCGCTGTAACTTCCCTGCAGCCAAGATCGTGATGATGGAAAGCTCGAGGGTTCGTTTCGGGTCCCCACGAACCCAAGTATCTCTACTTGTAGTTCAATTGGTCAGAACAACAAATCGCCAACATCGAGAGCGCCTACTTCTACGGTTACGGTGTTTCCCAGATACCGGCGGGACTCCTGGCCACGGAGTTTTCTCCTTCCAAGTAGGTGCAGGATGTATCCGTGGTCTTAAGAATCCCCCCTCTAGGCTATTCGGAGCCTCAGTGCTCCTCGCGGGGGTTTGCAACGCCCTCACCGCCCTCTGCTTCTCCTTCGAGCTGGACATCGGAGTCGTGGTCGTGCAAGTCCTGCAGGGAATCGTCGTGGGACTCAGCCAACCGGCCATCCACGGAGTCATCCGCGCCTGGGGTCCTCCCAGCGAGCGTTCTGAGCTGACATCCACGGCGTTCAATGGCATGTACGTGGGAGTCGCGTGCGGAGTCGCCCTCTCAGCTTGGCTCTCCTCCTTCCACTGGGCCTCCTCCTTCTACTTGTATGGTAAGGGTTTTCCGGGTGGGACCAGGGGAGTTTGACAAGCTATAGTGACAAAAATACATTAAAAAAGGAGTGACTAACACTCGCTACTTCAGCCGTGCTGAGTCTCCTCTGGACGTTCCTCTGGTTCTTCGTGAGCGCTTCTTGTCCCAAGAAGCATCGTTCTATCACGGAAGCCGAGCTCCACTACATCCTCTCCTCCATCGGAGAACACTCCGCCGACCACGTCAAGGTGAGCTCCCACCCGACCCCCACGGCCCTACTTCTCCTCTCCAGCTGTCCGAAGTGCCCTGGCGCGGCATGCTCACCTCCCTCCCTGTGTGGGCTACCGTAGTCGTGAACACGGCACTTAACTGGAACATCTACATGTTCGTCAACCAGCAGCTCTACTACTTGACCTCGGTGTTCGGCATGTCCTCGGAGCAGGTAGGCTTCTGCTTTTGGGTTGTCGTGTTCGTCACCAAAAATAGTCCGAGTATAAGAGAAAATAGCAATAACTGTGGGTTTCATGTCAATCGCTTATCAGTTTATAGCTGTACATACTCTCAAAAATAGATCCACAATAGTACGGAAATACGTATTTTTCCTCTTCGTTTTATCGTTACTGATGAATAATTGATCTGAAATTCCACACTGATTTTTCAAGATTTCGAAGCATTTCGAACGCCGAGTACAGAAGAAATAGTCCGAGTATAGGAGAAGATAGGCTTTATGCCAACCCCTTATCAGTTTATATAGCTGCGCATACCGCCTCAAAAATAGATCCACTACAGCACGGAAATAAGCTTGTATAGTGTAGAAGGCCTGTAAGGTTGTTGATACCATGGAGCAAAAAATGTACAAATGGAAATGCTTCTGAAGCTTGTGTAAAAAAAGCACTAATGCCACTCTCGAGCACACCAAAGCTTTCCGCAAAAAAGATATTCTGGGCCCATTCACCTTAAGAATGATCAACAATTAGAAAAAAAAATTTTTAATGAATCAGAAAGCAACAAGCTATGAGATGGGCAAAACACATCAAAAAATATCAATGAAATGACTCGACATATAAATGTAACCCTGGTGCTTAAAATCGCCTCTACAGCAAGTTTCAAAAATGAGCTTCTTACCAGGTAAATCAATTCTTCCAAGATCAATAAATATTTTCCTCTCTTACTGATAAATAATTGATCTGAAATTCCATACAGATCTCTCAAAATTTCGGAGCAGTTTAACTCTAGACGCGTTTCCTTTTTTATGGTGACTTTAAGGTCTCGAAAGGAGCCATGTAAACAACAAGACGGGTAAACGAACTTCGATAAAAAAATGTACAAATAGAAAAGGTAAATTGTAGAGATCTGGTACCGCATGAAAAGGGCCAAAAATTTACCAAATATTTCAATCATAATCACAATGACCAAAAACCCATCAATTCCAGGCGGGACTCGTTGTCGCTCCGTCCCAACTCGTCCAAGCGGCGATGGTGACCTTAACAGCTGCATTTTCCGACCACCTTCTCAGCTCCAATCGCTTCTCCAAGAAGCTCGTCCGAAAAGGCTTCGTGGCGCTCGGCTTCGTCGGCCAGTCCCTCTGTCTTCTGGCTCTCGGCACGATCGCCTTCAATTCCTACATAGCAGTGGCGCTCATGATTCTGGCTTCGGGAACCATCGGCTTCACTCTGGCCTCCTTCATGGTCAACCAGTTCGACATCGCGCCCTTCTTCGCGCCCATCCTCCTCGGCTACGCCAACACTATTAGTGCCGTGGCGGGACTCAACAACTTCGTCGTGGAACCCCTAGCGGCGCAGGTCAGTGGAGCTACTGACCGTAATCCACCAATCCTTGCAGGGAGAGTCGGGCTGGTCGCTGTGCTTCTTCATCGGCGCCGGTGTCAACGTCGTCGCTCTCCTCTTCTTCCAGTTCTTCGGCTCCGTCGACCTCCAAACGTGGGCCAAGCACGGCGAGGAGGAGATCAGGAACTCGCGGAAGAACACCGCTGTGGAGGAGGCTCCCGACGCGAAGAAGGGGAGTGTCTAATAAGGAGAAGGAGAAGGAGAAGAAGGAGCACGACGCATTTGTTCTGTTTTGTGTGGAGTGCATAGGGCATCGATAAACGACCCCAAATTCGTTCGTGGCGAGACCCTTTAACTCGCCAATTTGGCCTCCTCGGAAAGACAATTTCCTAGCCTTAAAGGACCTAGAAGTTCTTGGGCCTGGAACTTCCATCGAATTACCGCTGTTTCCTTTTTTGGGTACTTCGGCTCTTTTAGAATCACAAAAACGTTTTCCTTAGCATGGGATTCGTGGTTCTTCGGTGGCACTCTTGTTCACATGATCTCTTGAAAGTTAACTGATCCGTTTTCTATTCATATCCAACATATTTGTTCCGTGATTCACGTATTCTTAGCGATATCAGCGGTTATGGTTCGTTTTCCTTCTTTTTCGTTGTTTCCTTCTGGTCGCTCAGGCCTGGGGGAAGAGTCGCCAAATCGGCCATAGGTAGGAGCAGGTTGGCGACGAAACACGTGGATATACTGTGTGGATATGCTGGAGGCGCACAGAGGGAAGTCAACTGTGAATGCTAAAGGTCCGTGGCATGAGACGCTTGACAATGCAAACACAAAACACAACCGTTGCGTCACAAAGCACTGTAACCGCGCGGGAACTCCTTCCGTGACCTCTTGTTCTCTGCCATCGATCGGTCTCCACTTGGTTCCACTGAGTGGTCAACTGAGCTCCTTATCGCCGCTGCCGTTGGCCCGCTCGCCGTTCTAATGGCCGTAGCCATCGGCGGACCGACCGTAACCTACAACTGGCCTACCGACAACCCACAAACAGGTAATTTTTCC
>KN168995.1:21530-55201 GCA_000757755.1 Steinernema glaseri
TGCTCGGCATTCGACAATATGTCCACACTATCTTTGCTGCAACATACGTCTTCGAGAGAGGGATTTATCTTCTTCAGTAGCCAAGAGTCACTTGTTGGAGTTCCCACGTGGATTCTCCCGATCGTCATCCATTGATGACTTTGGTAAGAGCCGTTCGACGCTTCACTGTCAGCTGATTACGGAAGATTCACAATTAATATCGATGCAGTTGTGCGATCTCCGAGTGAAAGACAAACTGAAACCACGACCGGGACTGATCTGCTACTGCCGGTAAACAGGACGAGGCATCTCGACGTCTTGTGATCGCCTCCGGTTCCGTTTAAAGTGAATCTTCAATCACCACCTGGGTGACAAGAAGGACCGCTGGCAGAACCAACGAGCAAATCAGCATGAGTAGAAGTTCTGCTGCGAAGATAGCTTCTGGCAACTGGACTATATGGACTGAGGCAATGGGTAAGTGTCTGGCGAGATGCTGATCTGGCGTCCGATGTTGGAGGCTTGAAGCCGAAGTCAAACTCTAGAGAGCAAAATGGCCAAAGACGAGATCGTCAGCAGGAACTGACAATCTGTACCTTCTAGCTGAAGAACCAGATAAGACTTCCGACATTTTCTGAAATGTTGAGCCATGGTCATGAAGGAAGGAAGAGGTTGACAGTGTTCGATCCTTCGCTAGCTCGATCGCTCGCAAAGTAAACGGCAGGAACTCATCATGTTCCAGAGTATAGGGCCCATTGAATACCCCAAACGCCTGGATCAGCCAAAGACGGTTTTCCACAATTCATTTTTTCCCTCGATCTTCAGTGACCCCTTCGCCCCTCCGCCGATCCCTCTCCCGTTGAACGAAGTATGTTTGTTTTCGACCGAAACGCGCTTTTGAGTTTGACGCGGTCCTCTTTGGCCCTCGGCTTTATTGGAACACTCAGAACTGCGAGTCCAATCTGGAGAATCCTGAGATCTTCGGCTTCGGCCGTCCTGGAAGTCCTGAATCGTTTTCTCCGATCCTACACCATTCCCTACTCCACTTGACAATCAGATATAGTTTTGAAATGTTTGTTTCCTCTTTCTATTCTTGCCTTTCTTATCTACTTATTTCTATTCTTGCCCTGGTCTTCGTTCCGAAGGGAAGCCCCAATAAGTAACCTATGGTCGTCTTTGCTTTCTGGACAGTCAAACTGTAACCTTCGCTCGACTTCCGCTTCTCTCTTTCCTTCTGGCCTTTGGTACTCATCAATCCTGGGATCTGGGGCCTTCTTTCCTTGAAAGGCACATCCTATAGATCCCTCAGAGCCTGATAGATCCTTTTGTCATTTCTTGTTTTTCGAAGGGAAGCCCAAATTTAATCCTCTCCACCGATCCCAGTCTTCCTTGCTTTCTGGAGACTCCTCTCTCTTTCCTTCTGGCTTCAATACTCATAAATCCTGGGATACAGAGGCACATCCTGTAGATAGATCCCTGTCAGACCCTTCTGTTAAACACACAGATTCATCGCAGAGTCGTCTCCTTCGTCGAGGGAAACCCCCGACGCTCTGAGATGACCCCGTCGCCCCCTTTCTCCGCTTTCGCTTTCGCCACGGCGGGGATCCTCGGATCCGCGGAAGTGCGGTGACCCAGATGCGGCGGCGGCGGCGTCGTACTTCGCGCACGTCGGGAGTCTTTGTGCGCGTCGGGCCTTCTCGGCGACCCGCTTTCGCCGCGCGACTGTCGCCCTCTAATGAACTGTCGCCCCGCCCGCGCACGAAGCGCGTAAGTGGGACGGAGACCGCGGCGGAGCGCCTCCCCGGTCCCTCCCCCGGGCTCCTCGCGGCGGCGGAACCAGTTCCCCAGCGCCAGCGCTAGTAGTCTGTTGCCAGCAGCCAGAACTCAGCCCGGTTTTTCGAGTTTTCCACCTGCGACCGCCCGACGCCAACAACCGGACAAGACGGTAAGCCTGTTTCGGACCGAGCGGGGCGCCGTGGTGCCTTCGACGACGTCGCGGGCTCCGAGACGCCCGCTCCGGGCGCCGGAGCGGCCCCCGGACCCCCGGGCCCGCTGACCCCGCTGCTTTAGCCCGATGGCGATGAAGTTCGGGAATTTCGACTCCGCGCAGAGCGTCATCACGCAGCCGTCGACGGTGGCGACGCCGCAGTTCGCGCCGCTCGACTCCGCCAGCGTCATCAAGACGGCGCCTCCCGGCTCCCGGCAGCACGAGTTCGTCTCCCCCAAGCAGGAGCCCCTCGAGACGTCGCTCCAGGTAGGCCAGAGCCGTTCCGGAGCCAAAGATTGAGGGCGACCCGCGTTGACCTACTTGGAGAGGATGGGACCTTATCTTGGGTGGTCTAGGGGTGAGAACTTGGGAGGATCTGAGGGGTTGAGAAGCAGGTCTTTTTCTATCTGGGGTTCTTAGGGTTGCGAAACTGGGTTAGGGGTTCGAAAAAAAGGGCCCTCCATTTATATGCTAATCTCCCAACGAATCTGATTCATCGTGGCGCTCCAAACCGACCCGGAAATGGTCAAAACGCCTGATCGCTGAGAGAATTTTCATGTTTCGAGGCCCTTTTTCCTTCTCCCCAGAGAAAAGACCGAATTAAATGCCCCGTCCCTCCCTCTCCCCCTGATCTTCTTGGAGTTCACCATCACCCCCTGGAAGTAGGTTTAAATGAACCAAAACATGAGCTCCTTCACTTCTCCTTTGCTCTAATTGACGTGAGACTCGAGCAGAGACACTGTCTAAAGCACCTGTAGGAGTTGCTCAGCCAGCCACCTACTTGGTCAGAATTCGAACAGCTGACTAACTCAACGACCTTAGATAGAACTCTTAAGCCTAAGCCCGCCTTAAAGCTCCTCAAAGACCCTATGTCCTTCTCCCCCTTCTCCCCCCTTCTTCTTTCCACCTAAGACCCGTTCGCTTCAGGACCTGGGCAAGATGCAGCCCACCGCCATCGACTACTACTCGATGCAGAACTACGGCCGCGTCTACTCGGCCGACCAGTACTTGGCGGCCCCGCAGTCGCTGAACCTGATCCAAGGAGGTGCCGGGGGCCAGGCGGCCCTCTACTACAACACGGCGGCGTTGCCAGGCTCCTTCGCCGCGGAGTGGAGCGCGCCGAGGCCCATGGAGTACTACCCCCGCGCCACCTATCAAGAAGAGCGCGTCTACAAAGCCGTCGTGGACATGCCCTCGCCCGTGGACTCGGGCATCGGCGCCGACCTCTCCCTCCTCGCCGCCAACGGCGCCGCAGCGGCCGCCGCTGCGGCGAAGGAGGACGCCTTCTACGGCGCCGCGCCGCAGGAGCTCGTCGAGCGTCCGGAGCGCACCCTCTCGCACCGCGACTCGCCCGTCGTCATCGCCAAGATGTGAGTCGTGCTACCGAACTCCGCGATCGATAAGAATCGGCCGAAGGGTTGAAATGTTAAAAACACGAAAATACAGAGATAGGAGTACTGTAGAGGGGCATGGGAACTTCTGGAGGCAGTTTTGGTGGTCCCAAAGGATCTGGGTTATAAGATCTAAGGCTTGATTTGAAGGATTGATCTACCTAAGATTGCGAGACCAGGGACCACAGTTTTTTTCTGTTTTTAACCCACCTTGGCTCGTAGAACGTCAAATTTTCGAATTTTTCGATTTTTACCGCTTTAATCAAGCGCTTATCTTGTCCAAGAGGGACCAAAGATAGAGCGATCCTATGTCTTCTATAAGCTTTCGTTATGGGCCTGACCCTTACCTTAGGACACGCTCCTTTGCCCTCTTATCCCTCAGAGCCCCCTTCCCCCATCTTCTAAACATCTACTGCTCCAAGACAACGCTCACAGAGTAGCTCCCTAGATTAGGAAATCCATCCAAATGTGGGCTACAGCCTTTCAAAAAGCCCGCTTGAGGGTCTCTAGCTCTTTCACCATCTTCACAGCACATTCCCCTCCCAGATTGATCCAGATAGCAATAGCCTCCTTCGAAATTCGCCACACCGTACCCCGGGGCTCCAAGTGCGTCCAAACATGCCAGCGCGTCCATTGTTCGCTGTTTACACCCGGCGCGGGAGACGGTAGCAGCTGCTCGTCGCGTGTTTTTCCCGCCGCCGTCGACTCATCGCCGGCTACCGTACCCCGGCGGCGACGGAGAGCAAAGAGCGGCGCCGGGCCGACTTCGGCACGACGAGTTTTGCGATTCGAGTTTCCAATTTTTAAAACAAACCGACAAAAACCGGCCGAGGGGCGCAGTCGCCAGTCGAGGAGGGCGCCCGGACGGCCGTTATCCGCCGCCGCTCCTGGCTACCGTACCCGGCGCGCCCCATAAAGCCTTCGGGCAATTAATCTCCGCTTGGAGGAATGTTGCGACCGCGCGGTGACCTCGCTGCTTCAGCCACAACCGCCTCGGCTTCCAGTACGTCCTCGAGGCGCCCATCTCGACGTCCATCCGCCGCGACGACGACCGCATGACCTACGTGAACAAGGGCCAGTACTACAGCGTCGTCCTCAGCTACATCCCCGACCACCAGAAGCCGCTCCAGAGCAAGACCGTCCGGGTAGGTGGGCGCACCAGGGGAGGGAGATGGCAGGGAAGGGTCCGGGTTTGCCTTTGGAAGAGTTAAAAGGATCGAGCAGGGCAGAATTGTCCAGGCAGGTCCGAGAAAGATAGAAGAAAGTAAAAATTTCAACGCAAAGGAAAGAAAACTGTTTTTCGTGATTTTTTAGCGTTTTACGTTCTAAAAAATTGGTTTTGAGCAGTCTCAAGGTCGGAAAGAGCAACACTGTTCGGGTAGATCGGAGATCGAATAAAATCGGCGATAAAAAGAGGAAAAATTGGAAGATCAAACTTCTTTCTTGCTTTTCTAATAACATAGTCAAGATTGGATGGATAAAATGGTTTTTAAAAAGTCGAAAAGACCAGATATCCTTCTTTTGGAGGGCTTCAGTGTAACGGAATGCTTTCCCAAACTTCAAAAGAAGGATTTCCTTGCCAGCCCCATCTTCTACTTCGATCTGTATATCTGTATTGCCACACAGATCTTCGCAAGCCCTACTGTGGTGGGACGTGAAGAGAGAACAGAAAAGGTCCAAAATTGTTGCCTTTTTCCTTCTGAACGGCCTCAAGGTCACCTCCTTTAAAATGCCTTCGAAAGGTCGACAGGATTAGGTCCGTTCAGATCGATCGAAGACAAACAATAAGATAGCCTAGGTCAGCAGCGAATCTTATTTCGAAATCCTAGCATACTGTAGCCCACACTGTGAAGCAGGAACTGTTTTTTGTCTTCAAATCCCCACACACACTAGGGAGGGAGCGGCACCTGAAGTAGCGGACCCAAGTCAAGCGACCTCTTCTAGACGAGTGTCTGCTTGCAGAGCTGCCTGATGCTGGCGTTCCGCGAGGACAAGACCTACGAGAAGGAGATGGAGACGTGGTGCAAGTGGCACAAGGAGCAGCAGAACCGACGGCAGCGCATCATCGACTTCGACCCGAAGAACAGCTCGGGCATCATAGGCACCGTCAGCGAGCCCGCGCTCAACGCCATCGACTTCTACTGGGAGCCGACGGAGGGCCCCGTGAAGATCAGCGTCGCCGTCCAGTGCCTCTCGACGGACTTCTCGCCGCAGAAGGGCGTCAAGGGCTGGCCCATGCATCTGCAGATCGACACCTTCGACGATGAGAACGCCAAGGTGCCCTTCCACCGCGGCTACTGCCAGATCAAGGTCTTCTGCGACAAGGTGAGTCCCTGGACCCCGATCCCCGACCCTGGAGCCTGGCCCAGAGACCTTCTACCCCTCTTCCCCATTTTGGATCGATTTAATCAAAAGAAACCTGTCCTCCTAGCCCTTCACCCAAGAAACAAGGCTTCACGGAACCTATGGAAGCTCCAAAGACCATTCTGGAGTCAGTACTCCAAGATAAACAAGCCTTAACAAAAGTCTCCTTAACTTTCGGACCCAAAAGCCTCTCCCCCTCCCCGGCCCCCTCCTCCTCCTCCTGCTCCATCCTAATCCTCTCCTCCACAGGGCGCCGAGCGAAAGTTGCGCGATGAGGATAAGAGAGCCCAAAAACGTAGGAACCAGCAAGGTAACCACCGTAGTCTAACCGAGCCGCTACCGTAGTCTGAGCGCTTCCAACCGCCGCTTCCGTGTCTCGTCGTCTTCTTCTAAAACGAAGCTAACCCGAGTACCGTAATCCCTCGTGTCCCTGTCCGTGTCCCGTCCGGTCTCGCTGATTAACTCATCGGCTTCGCTGCTTTTAGGGCGCTAACCGCAAAATGCTTCACGAGAACCGTCGAGACGAAAAGCGCCGCCAGACAGGTAGACCGTCTCGACGTCGCGTCTCCCACGGGCCCTAACCGTCCGTCTCAGTTGCAGGACGCAAGAAGACCGAGGGCGAGTTCCACGAACCCTGCGACAAGTCCGAGTTTTACCACATGAGCGACCTGGACAGGCCCGCGGCCCTCTTCCACGGCAACGACCACCCCTTCGACCAGCAGTTCCTGGCCAGCCCCGTCGTCGACGCCTTCAGCGGCATCGCCGAGTCCCTGGAGCCCGTCGCCAAGCGACCGCGACTCTCCGAACGAGGTACGGTAGGATTGAGGAGAAATCGGTCCTTTGGAAGACTTTCAAGATGGCCCTTACTTAAGCAAATGGCACTTCAAACGTTTCTGATTGTTCGGCCTGGGTTGAAAAATGGCTCTAGATGAACCCAAAACACCAAAAGCATCAACTCCACTGACCATTTCAAACCCTATGCTCCTAGGGATTCCAAAATTCGGCCTTTATTTGCTCAGATAAACCTTGATTTGTGAGGGCCAAGACTTCGACACTCCAAAGCTCATCCTTGCTCATTTTTGTGTGGAAAAATGGCTTTAGATGAACCCAAAATACCTTCATTTTTATTCAACGGGATAAGCCCTTTGGATACTCCATTCGGAATCTTTCAAGATGGCCCTTATTTGGTCAGACGACACTCCAAACGCTTCTGATTGTTCGTCCTGGGTTAAAAAATGGCTTTTACCCCTATTTATTCGTCAGAAGCACCCCCTTGATAGATCAACTCCACTGACCCCAGGGATTCCAAAATTCCCCCTCTATCCCCTAAGACGCCCCGCTGACCGTTCTCCACGCGGATTAAATCGAACACTTTAGTCAGATCAACCCCGATTTGTCAATCTCAACACTCCAAGATCCTATTCCCCTCCTGTGTGGAAAAAACGGACTTAGAGAACCCCTAGATGCCTAGGGAAAAATCTCCTCCAGCCCCTTCTTTAAGCGCCCATTGCAGTGATGCTGTACGCGAAACGCTCGGAGGAGATGGTGTTCGAGGCGCTGCACGTGATGCCGCCGAGCGTGAGCGGACTGCTCGGCGCGGTGTCCTCCAAGTTCGGCATCGACCCCGAGAAGGTGGGCGCGCTGTACAAACGCTGTCGGAAGGGCGTGACGGTGAAGATGGACGACGAGATGATCAAGCACTACTGCAACGAGGACACGTTCCAGCTGGAGCTGGAGCCGCTGGCCGAGGACCGCTCGCGCTTCTCCGTGCTCCTCGTGGAGCTGGACACCGCCGCCACGGCCGACTACAACCCCAACTGATTCGCCCTCCCGCCTAATAAGAGCGCATTTTCTGTAAATAAGCCGCGTCCGAACGTCCCCCTAGATCCTGAGTAGCTGAGCCCGTCGTTCCCGTAGCGCGTTCCGGACGCCCGCCTGTGATAGCCCGGCAATTCCTTCTTTCCGTTCTTGTCAACCCGTCCCTCCGAGTCCCGTTGCCTTTGTCTTCACTCGAATGATCTTCATCCGTCCCCGAGCCCCGAGCTCTTTCCACCACCGTCTCCCGCCGCGATGTAAATAGCCTCCAGAAGAAAGATTTATAAATCGGCCTATACAACCCTATACATAAATTATTTAGCGTGTCGTGTGTGTGATCAAATAAAACGGAAATTTCGATCGCCGCGAGTCGCGGATCCGCCGCGCCCTAATGCGATTAACGCCGATCGCCCCAGGCGCGCGCACTACGGTCGTCCGAGGAATGCGTCCATAGTTTGAGGGACCGAAAACACACGCCGGGGAAGGGGGAAGGGAAGGGAATGGGCGCCTTGGAATGTGCTGAGTTTTCCTTGTAAACAGAGGGGAAGGATCGGTACTAAGGAATGGTTGAGTTGTAGTTGACCTTAGAAGCCTATGGATAGATCTGCGAGACCAATTAAGGGATAAGAAGGGGGCGAATTGGGGAAAATCGAAAGTTATGAGGAGGCAAGGAGAAAGTGACCCTAAGGACGGGTTTGAGGATGTCGTCAAGTAGGTGGCGGTGAATTATATGTATTATGTCTGTTGTCCCTTGGAAAGATTCGCCATTTTGACCTTCTTGCTGAGGAACGCTCCTCCAGAACGCCTTCGCCGTTCGCTCTTTGGCTGACTTCGGTAAGCCTTCGGTGAACCATAGATGATCCTCAGAACCTCCTGGCTTCTCCGTTCCTAAACCCCTGAAGACTCCTATCCTACTTCCCACACGATAGGAATCAACCGCTCAGAAATTCGGAATCCGGTTCGTGCCAACCCTGCCCCCCTTCCTCTGTCCAGGGCACCCCCTCTGGACCACCCGCCCCGGAGCCAGTTCAAGAAGCAAGGTCGTCCCGATCGGGTTCGCGAGATCCCGGCGTGAACACGTTTTGCCGCGATTCAAGTTCTTCTTCCTGGCTCTCCGAAAGAAACCGACGGCGACGTTGAATTAAGCGCGCCGGAACCGGTTCGAGGCTCCAGGCGCTTCGATAGGATCTCGACGATCGCCTTCTGCAGGCGACATGGACGCCAATTAGCCCCGCACACCTCTTCTCCGTTTTTTGCGCCACTTCACTCGTCACGTGCGCCGGCTTACCGTAGTCGGCGGTGGCGACGTTACACCGCCACTCGCTCGCAATTACACTCCGCCGCCGGAGAATTTCCATTTCGCGCGCGCGGCAGTAATCCGCGCCGATCGTCGGGAGCGCCCTCGGCGCCCCGGGCGATCGATCAAGCGATTCACCTTGCCACCAGCCTCCAACTTCACAGGCGCCCTGCGGTTACCGTAACCCTCCGCGGCCGCCGGCGGCGGCGCTGCCTCTAATTGGTCGTCATTGCGCGCGCGATGGGTGAGTCACGCGCGCTCCCTCTCAATTTGCGCCTTTCCACCGCGCTGTTTGCTCTCGAACCCTCGGCAATCACAACAAAGACAGCGAAGTCGGATTCCAACCGCACAAACATTTCGTCGTCGTCGCCTTTCACCCGCACGACGGATTACCGTGCGCGCGGGACTGAAAGAAGCACTGAAGAACGTCGAGGGTCCGACGAAGGCTCAAATGACGTCGGCCGGCTTTTCGATCACCGCCAGCAGAACTGGTTTCGGCCGCCGTTTGGTCACTCCGGTGGCCGCTGGACGCGATCGCATCGCGGCGCACAGGGATCGACCCTCCACGGTCGACTGTCGCCATAATTGCCAGTTAGAAGTCGTGCGTGGATTTGACCCAAATCCCCGCATTCAAACGCGCTCGCGGCGACCACGGATGCACCGGAATGTCCGGGGACCGAATTCGAAAGATCCACACAGTTGGGAGTCCTGGGGACACGAAGGCCACCTACTACAGTAGCCGCCTGGCTGGGACAACGCGCGTGGAAAACCACGAATTTCCACGGGAAACTTGAGATTAAGGGCGATGACATAAAACCCCTTATCCGCTTTGACCAAATCCCCATTTCCGACGATCACTGAATGCGAATGATGAATGTGAATGCCCGGAGACCGAATTCGAATGATTCAACAGCCGTTCCACGAGCACCTTAACGCTCACAGCCTCGGGCATGCGGAGTGCGACAGCTACAGTACCCGTCTTAATGAGAGGGACACTTTACCTTGAGTTGTTTGTCGAACTTTTCAGAAAATCGGGTTTTACAACTAAACACATGCGTATGTGTGGAAAACAATTAACTTACAAGGTGAATTTTCCACCCGAACAGTTAAGAAATGTCCCCTTGTAGTGGAGGGATGGATGTCGCCTATATTTGAATCTACAGTACCGTCTCTGCCTCACATTGACCGTATCCCCTCGGCACTCCGGTGGTAGAAGGAGAAGCGACCGACCTCGAAGACTCGCCCGTTCCAGAATGACTCCTTTGCAGACAGCAGACAACCTGTCTACCTGCAGCGTCTCATTATCCAGTGCAAATCATGTGTCTACGAGACGCAATACTTTGCATGATCTGTCTACCAGACAGCAGATCTTCCTCATTAGCTCTTGTCTGATCACAACAGAGCAGTCGGGCGGTGGCATAACACAGATTTATTCCTCACAACTCCTGCTTGAACAGCTCACTGCAGTCGAAGGGCTGCAGGGGCTCGAAGATGGCCAGCTCGCGAAGTGTGTCCTCCAGGCCGTCGGAGCCGTGGCCCACGTTCCGCGTGTCCGACAGCGCGAACTGCGTGCGGAGCGTCCGTTCGGTGAAGGCGCTCCGGAAGAGCTTCGAGGGTCCGAGCATCCCGCGCCACGCGGCCACTGCGTCCACTCCCGCGCGGCGGCTCTGCATCAGCAGCGCGATCGAGGGTCCACTGACAGCGCGGATTACACAAGACGACAGTTTTTTCTCACCTGGTGACGTGACGCACTAATCGGTCGAAGAAGAACTTGCCTGGAATTCGGGGACCATTAGTCAGCGGCGGCGGCGCATCGTAACGACGTACCTTTATGAGCTTCGTAGAGGCGCGCGGCCTGATCCCGGCTGATGTGAAGGCGCTTCGCGGCCACCACTTCGAGTTCTTTGCTCGTCGAAAGCGAGTCCACGATCCGCTGCAAGTCCATCAAGTGCGCGAAAAAGAAGACGACTCACCCGAAGTACGAACGGATTGCCCACGGCGTCGGGTTTTATGAGTCCGAAGGTCCGCGACGAAGCCATGCTCAAATGAGCTCTCCAAGTGCCTGAAAGCTTCTTCAAATGCAGACATGTCAAGAGACGTCGCATATAATTGAAAATCACGAAAAACTCAATTAAAATGAAAATTCGATCGGATCCTATTCAAATCCGATCTTCCGGAACTCCAAACAACCCGGCGGGGCGAAGGCGAACCCCACTTAGGACTTCTGGGAACCACGTCGAGCAACCAACAGCATTGGATTCTCAAAGCCAGCATCAAGGCGATCCGTGGAGCTCGAGAAGCACCGACGGACGACTCGGAGTACGGTAATCCCGGAGAATCGAAGCTTCGCTACTGGAAAGAACGGAGAATACGGAGAACACGACCGATGGGGGAAGGAACACTTCACAGAGGAAAGAAATCATTTCTGCACATATATGAACAAAGAAAGCCAGGAAGTAGCACAGCGGCACCCGTATCACTTGCGGAAGGACGTTCACACGAGGGTGAAGCCTTGGGTGTGCTCCAGGCACGCCAGCAGCCGCTTCTTCATCTCGGTCTTGTCAGCGATGTTGGGCAGGTCCAGCAGGTTGAAGCAGGTGTGCGCCACCGGGTAGAGGTGCGAGGGCACTGGCTGCACCACCATCTTGAGCGCCTTCATGCCGGCGACGGGGATCCGCGCCGAGCCCATCAAGAAGAGGAGGAACTTCTTCCGCTGCTCCAGGTCCAGCTCGAAGAAGGCGTCCCAGAAGGCTTTGATCGCATTGTGTCCGGCGAAGTACTCTCCTTTGTATTCAGTGTTCTGAAGTAGGAGCGTGAGAAGGGGACATGGGTGCCTGAGGCTTCTGGAATTGGTGGCCCAATTCCAGAAGCCTCGGGTACTAGAAAACCAGGAGCTAGAAAAAGAACTTACCTCCTTGAACACGTCCCAGTCGTAGTTCTCGTTGCCAACCATCAACTCCATAAGCTCGTGGGGCTGAAACCACGTTTAACTGAATCTCGACAGGAGACCTACTTGGAAGAAGTCCAGAATCTTGGAGTGCATCACGTTCCGGAAGCCGTTTCTGAACGCGTTCAACTGCTGGCTGATGACGTCGCCGATGCCCAGCTCCAGGCGTCTCTGGATGTACAGCTGAAACGGGGTTACTGGAGGTGAGGGTTACGGTAGGTCTTCGCCTACACGGACGAACTCGGTCCTGTTCTCATTGGTCACGGGGATGTCCTTGCCGCCAGGCTTGAGCTCCACGTCCACCGCCTCGCCAAGGACGTCCACGGAGATCTGGAAGGAGAGGCCGAAGACGTCCTCCACGTCGTTGTCCTCGTGGTCAATGAGCGCTTGGAGCGAACGTCCTTCTGTAGGGTGAAGCATGATCAGGTCGTCCACGGTCAGCTGAAATAAGGCATTCTTCCTCGGGTCCAAGCCTAGCTCACTCACCTTGTGTCCCAGAAGCAGCTTGTAGAGGGCGGAAGGGAAGGGGAAGTCCACGAGGACGGCGTTGTACACGGCCAGGGCGCAGAGCCTGCCCACGAAGTTGAAGCTGACGGCGTCGGCGACGTCCAGGCCCGAGAACCACACGTAGTGGGACTCGGAGTCCTCCAGGAACATGCCGTACTGTGGCTGAAGCAGCTGCTGGAAGAGGAGCAGGAAGAACTCCTTGCGGACGCCGCCCTCGTCGTGGCCTTCTTCGCCATGGAACTGCACCCTAAGAGGCTTGGCGAAGTCGTGTGGCGACGCGTTCTCCAGCACGTGGATGGTGTCCTCGACGATGTTGGCCCGACGCACTTCTACGTGGAAGTTCGGCCGGATGAATTGAGCGATGCCGAAGTAGGGGATGACGGTGGTGGAGGGCCTCTGCGCCGCCTGGTACATCGCAAACTGGGCTTCTGCCTCCAGAAGGGCCGCCTTGGCCTCTGCGTTGAACAAGAAGGGGTAGTCCACGAAGTGGAAGGGCTTTTGCAGCTGAGAAGGAGCGGATAGGAAAGAACCCAGAGCCATTGGTACCTCGTTCTCGTCGAACTCCGCGCTCCCGTCCGTCGCCCAACGGAAGTAGTCGCTGCGGACGTCCGCCTTCTCCATCAGCGAGTCCAAGTAGAAGTGGTCGACCGGCACCTTCGCGTAGTCCTGGTTCAGCTTGTAGAGGTACTTGAGGAGGCGCAGCGTGATGATCACGTCGAACTGGTCGACCTCGTCGGGGTGGTCGATCTGGTGCTCCACGCCCGTCATCAGCACTAGGACGGCTTTGTTGAAGTGGCGCGTCGCCAGGCCACTCCACCATCTCCCTGGAAGACGAACCTTCTAACCTATAAGCGATTCTTCAACCTACTGAGAAGCTCCGGTGCGTAGCGCTTCAGTGAATTCAGCAGTTTGACAAATGGAATGAAGAGGTCGTCGTAGTACTTCTCGGGATGGACCATCTCGTGGAACCACGGCAGTGCCATGAGGAACTTGCACACCTCGGGATTCTCGGAGGGAAGACAGCGGCCGAAGATGTTTCCGTCCTCGAACACGCCCATCTTCAAGCAGTTCACGATCTGAAGCGAGCAAATCAGCCTTGGAGATACTTGAGGGGCTTACGATTTCTCCGAGCCTGTCGGCGTCGCCATGGTTGGCGATAAGGTTGAAGGTGTACATACAGTCGTCCAGGTTCATCGCGATGTTCGTCGGCGAGCAGTTGAAGCGTCGGTCGTCCGTGTAGGCGAAGGAGCCGTTGAAGCATGCGGCCGAGGAGAACACGGACTCCAGTTCCCTGGAAGTAAACTCAGGTTGGGGAAACAAGAAGATCGAACCTACCCGATGATGTCCAGCTTGTTGTCCGACTTGTCCGTGAAGAGCTGCCTTAGCCGGGACATCGATAGGAACTTCGGAGTCTCCAGAGGCGCCGAGGGCGCTGACATAAGGTCCTGAAACAGAAGTAGATAGATGCCTCGGGGAACGAGGCACCAACCACTTCGGGAGCCTCCACAGCGAAGGTTTGATCGTATCCGGCGAAGATGGTCGTCACCTTGTGCAGGTCGCGCACTACTTGAGGGGTGATGACGGCGTTGGAGAGACTCCCTGTGCCCAGCTGGCCGTTCGAGTTCAAGCCGAAGGACAAGACGCGTCCGTTCACCACGGCTACGGTATGCACTCTTCCACAAGCCACCTTCGTCACGTGGCTTCCCAGAAGCTCGGAAACCAGCTGAGGGTCGGGCTGGGCTTCTTCCTTGCGTCCCGTTCCCAGCTGTCCGAAGACGTTGTAGCCGAAGGAGAAGAGGCGGCCGTCCTTGGTCAGCGCGACGGTGTGGTTCCCACCACAGCTCACACTGACCGTCTTCATCGTGTTCAGCTGCTTGACCAGTTTCGGCTTCGCGTGATCTAAAAAGAGAGCGTTGAGGAGCTCCAAGAAGCTTGACTCACCTGTGGTGTCGCCTGTGCCGCATTGACCGTACTCGTTCCTGCCCCAGGCGTACACGAAGCCTGCAGAGGTGACGGCGACAAAGTGGTCGTCTCCGGCGGATACTTAACCATGTGGCGTTAGAATACCGTATATCAGAGGAGCACCTACTTTGAACAACGGGGATCCTGGAGAAGATGCTGACGACGCGCGGCACGGCGAAGGACTCCGCCAAGAAGGAGCCCCAGACGTACACGGTGCCCGCTGAAACAAAGAGATTCGATTCTGAAGCGCCTTCTAGGACCTACACTGCTGGAGGGCAAGACAACTGTTCGCCCCACAGGCCACTTGGACGGCCTCGGTGATCTCGACGACGCGGCTGAAAGAAGTAGGTTAGGAAATCCAAGGGAAAGTGAACTCACGAGGGCTTGGTGATGGAGGCCGGGCCGGTCCTGGCGCACTGGAACTCGGCGTTGCGGCCCCACACGAAGAGGCGTCCGTCGTCGGAAACCGCGGCCGAGTGGTTCTGGCCGGCGGCGATCTGGATGATGCGGGTGCCCATCTCCACAGGGTAGATGGTGAAGGAGCCCTGGTCCGCGCCGCTGCGGCCCAGCTGGCCGCTCTCGTTGGCTCCCACGCTCCAGAGCTTCCCATCGGCGCCAAGGAGCACAGTGTGGCGCTCGCCACAGGCTACGGCAGTGACGGCGACGCCGAACTCGTCCACAGGTGCGCCGAACAGTTGTTGGGGGGCCGCGAGGCAGCCGGAGTCCGACACCCCGCTGAGCCGGATGCCGAACTGTCCGTCCACCCCTAGTCCGAACCCGTACAGAGTCTTCTTCATCTGAAAGCGGCGGTGAGAAGGGGAGACTCAAGGTCAGGCGAAGGGCCACCCACGAAGACGGGCGACGTTCGCGATCGTTCGGGAAGAATGGACCGTTAAGTTGGCAACTGAATAAAACCGGAAACTACTTCACTCTCGGACGTTTTCGCGAAAGTTTGGTGCCTTGAGCGATGGCGACTGCGATCGTTCAGGGGGAACAGAACTAAATAGAAGATTCGAGCTGGATCCTATGGATGAGGATTGGACTGAATCATCGGGATTATTCCGCTGATGTAAGACTGAGAGAAAATGGTCGTTTAAGTGGAAAAATAACAAAAGAACGCTGGCCATCCCCGTGAATTTGGTCCCGCGCAGCCCTCATCGTCGCCATCTGCGGTCTTTTGAGACAAAACAAAGTGGAAAGAGCTTATTTGAGATCTAATTAAGTTAAACTTGGAAATATCTGATTATTCGCGCTTAAAATTTAGAACTGAAAACGATGGAAATGAAAATAAGGAGCAGAAACAGCTTCTATTCGGTGGGAAATAAGAGTTCGTCTTCGAAGGGTCGAACAAACAGAAGACAAGGGTAAACAAGAAGTGATGCTGTCGCACCAACAAACGAACACTACCTTACACAGAAGCAGGACAGCAAGAAATTACGGCAAAAATAAGAACGCACTTCGTAAGCCCATCGCCAGATTACGTCACCCCCTCCATGATCCATCCACCAAAGTTCCAAAATCGGAATTACAGTCTCCTCAATTCATGAGAATCGTGTCTGGAGCCTAGCTGAGGCCACACGCCACACAATGGACGATAGAAGCTGCTTTCGACGAAAAAGAACAAATCCGAGGAAAGCGCATTTCTAGAACGAAAACAATCTCCGAGCAAGCTTCCTACGGAAAAGAAGATTAGGCGCCCTCGATTGCTCGGGAATAGGGAACACCCAAGTCCACCCTAGTAGCTCTCACTTCTGTCCCATATAGCAGAGGTTTCCAGGAAAGACAGTTTATTCGAGAAGCTGGACAACACGAGCTCCTCAGAGGGGATCGAAGCGCGCGATGACTCCTTCGGCGCCGACGGCGGCGATGACGGGGCGCGGACCGTGGGCGAAGACCGCCTGCCGCACCATCCACTTTGCCGGCGCGTTCTTCACGTGGCCGCGCACTTCGAAGCTGCTAAACTCGGGGGATAAGGAGGCAAGGATCGAGTCACTTACTGATGCCTGTCCGGGAGTCCCTTGTCCAGCTTCCAGAAGCGGAGGGTGCCTGACTGCGTCCCGCACAGCAGATACTGAAAAGAGGGCGTTGAGGGGGTGGCGGGTGGAGATAAGAAGGCTTGGTCCTTGGGAAACGGAGAGATTACGGATCCACGACTCACCTTGCGTTGGTTGTCGACGTCCATGCGCGCGAACCAAGTGTCCAGGTCGGGCATGTCCAGAAGGACCATGTGGCAGGCGAAGGTTTCGACGACGCCGGCGGAGCCACGGCCAGCGACGCCGTCACGGATCTCCCCGAACTTCCAGAGGAGGATGCTCCGCTCGCAGCTCTTGGAGACGATGAAGTCGCCCACGAAACGGACACAGTCCACGTAGTTCGCGTGGAGGTCCCGTGACTGCGCCACCGGGAAGTGGAGCTCCACAGGCTGGGGCCTCGGCTTCACAGGGTCCAGGGACTGAGCCAGTGCCCTACCCACATCCGTGTCCCCGCCTACGTCCCACAAGAGGATCGAGTGGTCCATGCTCCCGGAGACGAGGTACTCTCCGCGCTCGTCGAAGTCCTGAAGGGCAGGGAAGCTATAGTGAATAGGAAAAGGGGACTTACAATGGAGAGGACCTGGTCGCGGTGTCCATTAGTGCCGCCGAGGATGGCGATGCACTCGCTGAAGCGGACGTTCCAGAGCCGCACGGTGAGGTCCTTGGACGCGGAGGCCACGACGCTGGAGTCCCTGGTGAAGGTCCGCAGGTCGTTCACGGCGCCGCCATGGCCGATGAGGGTCTGTGGGAAAAGTAGTCCTCAGGAATGGGAAGTAGAAACTCACCTTCCAGACGCGTCCATCGGTGGAATCGACCACGCGGATGACTCCGCGCTCCCCGCCGATGACGCAACCGTGTCGGTCGTTCACACTGTCGTAGGTCCAGGTGATCGCGTAGAGACTCTCGTCCTTCTGGAAGGGATAGGATAGGCATGAAGCAGATCTTCAATTCGGGTTCGTGAAAGGCAATATGAGATCAAATGGAAGGACGTCAGATCTGGCCCATTTGCTGCTTTTAGACAAAACACAGACACAGACATGCATGTCTAGACAGAAGCGTCTGCAGACAAATCTGCTCCAGACAGAGATGCGAGTCTAGACTTACACAAGGATCCTGGTACTGGATGATGGGACGGAAGGACTTGGAGGCGTCTTCGGTGAAGATGTAGACGGTGAGCTGAAAAGAGAGTCAAACAGAGACGCGGAGGGCGACTTACCCTGGTGCCGCCAACAGTGGCGAGGACCGGCGGGAAGTCGTCGGGCAGCAGCTGGTTGAAGGCACATCCGTAGAGCGTGTGGCCCTGCTTCTGGTACTGCACGGCGGAGCAGACGTACTCCGCAGTCTTCGAGTCGCCCATCCTGAGATCTGTGTCCGGCCGATTTGCAGCACCCGCAAAATCCTTCGAACGACGCGCCGATCGTGGCGGGACCTCTCCGCACCAGAAGATCGTCGGCGATGCTACCACAACACCAAGGAATTGTCAACAAACAAACTTTAACCCAACTCAACAGCAGTATCAACAACAATAACAACAATAATGATCAGTAGCGCTGATCAGTGCTCCATGACCTCCGGCTGGGACTTCTCTGTCACAGCATCTTCTTTAGGAGCTTCTTTTTCCTCCTCCGACGCTTCTTTCACTTCTTCGTTCTTGGCTTCCGCCTCAGATCCGTTTGTGGATTCGGTGGCTCCCTGAGAATCCTCGGTGGCTTCTTGAGAATCCTGAGACTCCTCGGAAGCACTGTTCGCTTCCTGGGCCTTCGCGCGATCCTTGCGACCCTTTTCTGCCTTCTGCTTCCGCTTCGAAGACATCTCCTCCTCCAAATCGGTGGTATCTACACAGAGAAGTTGTTACAGCGAAGAGAGAGATGCGACTTACCGAAAGCGAGCATCCGCACAACGTGGATGCGTTCTTCTTTGCTGATGTACGGACTCACGCTCATCTGTCCGATCCAGGCGCAGATGGATTTCGTGACGTTACCACGCGTAGCTCTTAGAACCACGCTGCCGGACTGCAGGTCGCCAAGTGCCTTGTCGCATTGAAGCTTCTCCCTGGGGTAGTACGGGTTTCCGCCGTCGCCACGCATGATCTTGTTCATTTCGTCAGGGGAGATCTCTACCACCCGCTTCTCCAAGTAGGGGAGGATAATCTTCAGTCCCTGGAAGAAGAACATGCATAAGATCACGCTAGCCATCCTAACACCACTTACATCTTGGGCCAATCTGAACTTGCAGTCGTTAAACTTCGTCTCCGTTCGGCCGAACATCTTGACTCCAGCGTTGATGACTTTCACACGATCCTGGTTCTGCTGGAGGAAGTTCCTGACGGCGGAATTCACGAAGTAGAGAGTCCGCTTCTGGTCGCTCTCCTTCGTTCGCGAAAGTAGGTTCTCAGCCGGGAAGGCGCTGTTGATTCCGTAGTAGTTGGTGATGTCCTTGAAGCGTTCGTCTTCCTTCGCCAGGAACACGAAGGGGTCCTCCTGGTATCCCTGCATCCTTCGCTTCTTCGCGGCTGGAGGCTTCACGACTGCGGTCTCCTCGTCACCGTTGGCGCTGGTCTTCGGATGGAGATGGGCCGTCTTCGTGAGGACGGCGACGAAGAATCCTCCAGTGTCCTGCGCGTGGGGAAGAACGCGGAAACTCCGCTCCAGGTGGAACTTCTCGGCCTCCTCCTTCGTCGGGGGGAACATCGTCTTCTGGATTGGGCGCTTCAGACGACCGGGAACTTCGTCGTACGACGAGAACTCCAGCATGTCGCGGTCCATCACCTTCCACTCGCTGATGCCGGGCGAGCGCTTCAGCTCGGGAAGCTTGTCGGAGACGTCCATGAGCTCCACAGTCCCGTCGAAGTGGCGCAGAAGCTCCGCCAGCACGGCCTCGTCCTCGATGGGGTTCAGCGAGCACGTGGAGTAGACCATCAGACCTCCAACGGCTAGGATTTCCAAGGAGCGGCGAGCGATGCCGACTTGGAGACGGTGGAGACCCAAGCCCTGGAAGATACGATATAGGGTGTTAGAAATAGAGCCACTTACCGCTTGAGGAGTCCACGACTTCCACAGCTCAATGTTCTTTCGGAAGGTTCCATCGCCACTGCAGATGACGTCGCAGAGGACTCTGTCGAAGAAGAGAGTGTTCCCGCTGGAATCCTTCATCACGGGAAGAACCGAGGCGTCTTCGTTGATGACGACGCAGCTGGGAGCAGGCATCCGCTTGAGGGCCTGGCGGACGAGCAGGTAGCACCGCGAGTTGTCGGCGTCGTTGGCTACGACGATTCCATCTTAAAATGAGAAGTTCTTAGAGCAAAGAGGACTGGGACAAACCTGGATTGTCGCTGTCGGCGTGCATCATCTCGATGAGTTGCATGGTCTTGCTTCCAGGAGCGGCGCACATGTCGATCACCTTGTGGTGAGGCTGCACGTCCAGGAGCAGAGGAGGAATCATGCTCACGGCTTCTTGGCGACTGACGTTTCCCTAAACCAGCGGTAAGATTACTATAAGAAGAAAACTGTGGGCAAACTCACGATCTCTCCTTCGGTCACCAGGAAGTTGTGGAGCTGGTTCAGGATCGGGTGACTGCGGACGGCGGCTCGAGGCATCTTGGTTTGGAAAGCAGAATCCAGCCAAGGCAACTGCTTAGGGACGTGAACGTCCTTCTCGGTTTCGTCAATCTGCGAGAAGAAGCGGGTTTTCATCATTGCGACGAAGGCGTCCAGCTCCCTAAAGAGTGCGGAGTAGTAGAGAGGTAGATAAAGAGCAGTAAAGGTGATATTAGCGCAGCTCTGTAGAGCATGGTACAGAAAATATCCTATCCCTTGCCCCTCTTGGACTTTGACACGGCTAAGGCTTGAGGAATGAAAGCAATGCTACTTGACGCTGACGCTTGAGAAGGGAAAGCAATGCTATGCGAAACTGATGCTCGGAAAAGTACTTAAGACAAGCTTCATCTAAAGTTAACTTCCCCAAAGTGCTTATCACTTTATCACTCACTTTAAAGCCAAATCACTCAAGCTGCAATGGCGACTCTGCAAAAGACTAAGAAGGCGTTCAACGTCCAGGACGTGGACCTCGTTTTGATCAAACTATTGGGACTGGCGCGGACACACTTCACCCGGCAAATACTGATGCGGGCGTCTCTATCGCAAAAAAGGATCATCAAGGAGTACAGCGAAGAAGTCCGCCTTCACGGCCCTCTAATGGAATGGTCTTCTTCCCTCCTCCAAGTGGCCGCGAAGCAGGAGGCTCTTCCACTGGACGCATTCCAGTGGAAGAATGCACTGGTTTACGTAGTGGAGACGCTGCGTAGCCTTGGCTACTGCCCGGAGGCACTCCCCGAGGGATGGTATATGGGCAATTCCCATGTACACGCTCTTATCGTCAACAAGTATATGGCGGTGGTCAATGAAGCCAGAAGATACCTGGCCTACACCCCACTCCCCTTCTTCTTTAAGGGCTTCTTGGCGTTCGCGAGCCACTTTGCGAAGCATGGCGACCCCCTAGGCGAAACGCCCTCCTCCTACATCAGCATTATGAAGGAACTTATGGCCATCAAGCCAGGAAAAGAAAATACATGCGACATGCACCGCAAGGACGGATGGACCCTGTACGTGAAGAAGGACGGGCCACACGGAACCTACGTCCGCTCGCTACACTTGAAGAAATCCCACCACAAGAGGTACCTACTTCAGAAGCGGCGGATGTCTATGCAGTTGTGCTTATAGTTATGTATAAATAAATTATTAAATTCTTATTAACATACCTGTGACATCCTTGGATCCGGAAGGCGGTGGGCAGTTCGGTCTTCAGGGACTCCACGAAGGCGTCCCATTCGGCTTCGGGGATGATGCCCTGCTTCTTGTAGTATTCCCATAGTTTGGCGTTGTCCTTGTTGATCTCGTAGAGGGCATAGTCCTTCTTGTCATCGGCGTTGTCCCTCTTGCTGCACTTGCCTCCCTTACGCCGAATTCCACGAGGCATCTAAACAAAATAAGGAGCATAAGCTTGGAACCAAGCAATACAAGAAATAGATAGGCAGAGTCGAAGGAGATCAGATACTGCAAGTGGAGCCACAAGAAGGGATATGATTTATCAGTCCCACAAACAATACAGTGGTAACGGAGATATACGGTCTAGAACACGTTGTGCTCTAGGGTTTTGTCAAGAACAGAGACCACGGATCTCTGCGTTTATCTCCACAAGGCGCCGGTCGTGAACAAAGTCAGTCGTTATCGCCGCATAGCCTCAGAGCCCTTATTTCGCGGATTCTCCATCACATCAGTCGCGTCCCATCGGGGTATCTTGAGAAAGGAACAGGTTCTCCATCTGGGCCTCGAGTTGCTGCGTCATACCGAGATCGGAAGTGCCAGCGGCTCCGGACCATGCGGCTCCTTGGTCGTTCTGCGAGGCGGCCCAACCGCCGTCGGTGGCTTGACTGAACTGCTGGGAGTTGATGCTGCTGCTCTGAGGTGCGGGTTCCTGGGAGGCGGCGAAGAAGCCAACTTCGAAGTTGGAGTTCTGGCTCAGGTTCTTGTGCTTTGAGGAGCGCGCCTTGCGTCCGGTACGGCGAGTTGCTGAAAGGAATGAACAGATGAATTGGTTTAAGCTACAACCTGATAGTATTTCATGTCTTGCTAGGCTACTTGGTGTTTGTAGACATTGAGACATAGACAATATGTCTACTTTTTACAGACAGTCTCCTTCCCTGTACTGTCTAGGAAACTTACTTGGAGGAGGCACAGCCGCAGGAGGCATGCCGTAAGGTCCGACGCCGTTAGAAGGAGGAGGCATAAACATGTGGATGGGCATGGGCAAGCCAGTGTTGAAGTCTTGATTGTACAGCATGCCCTGGGGATCCTGAATGGCCGACAAGTCGCGAACGTGGACGCGCTCCTTCTCGTAGGGACCTATCATCAGCTCCTTCATTGTGTACATCGCAGTACTCATATAGCGAGCACCCTAGAATTCGTTCGTACTTAAGAACTAGTGGCTTTCGGCTTACCGGGTTATGTTCGTTAGTAAGCGGTTTGGGTTTCGGCAGGGCGATCGGAGACACCTTCAAGTTATTCAGCGGCCCTTCGACCAAAACGTTCTGCTCCTTGAACGTGGTCAGAAGATGATTCCAGAGCAGCTGACGTGACAGGACTCTGGCGTTTCCAACGACGATCAAGCCATACTTGGCGCGGGTCAGGGCGACGTTCAAGCGGCGCGGGTCGTTCAGGAATCCGATTCCAGCGTTCTCGTTCGATCTGACACACGTGACTATGATGATGTCCTTTTCACGTCCCTAAACATGGAAGTAGAGCAAGGAAACAACTTCAAAAACAAACCTGGAAAGCGTCCACGTTGGCTACTTCAATGTCCAGGTATAGCTTCGTATGCAAGGATCCTTGGGACTGCATGAACTGGACGATGTAGGCGCGCTGTCCCTCGTAGGGAGTGATGATTCCAATCTGCTCCGGATGGAATCCGGCGTTCAAGAAGCGCGTCGTCAACTTCTCAACGTTGACGGCCTCGGTTCTGTTCAGGTATGAAGTACCAGAGGAACTGAGCTCCTCCTGCCCATTGCAGTTCCAGAACATCATGGGGCAATCGGGGGACGGCCAACGCCAGTCGATTCCGTGGAGCTGACGTTCTCCTAAACGAACTTTGTAAGAAGAAGAACTCAAGAAGAACTAACCTTCTGTCACTCCGTTCTGCAAGCTGCCTTCATAGAAGACATTGCTAGGGAACGCAGAAAGCGCCGGATGCATGCGGTACTGCACTTGAAGCCGAATCGGTCGATTGCCCAGGATGACCAAACGTTCGAAGAGGGACTGCGACAAGCCAGCGTTTCCAGCCTTCTTGCACATGATCACGGGTCCAAGCTGGCTATGGTCGCCTACTAGAACCAGCTGTCGTACTCCGGTCACGACGGGGACCATGACTTCGGGCTCCGTGGCTTGGGTACTTTCGTCAACAAGAACGCATCTAAAGTAGAGAAGAATGATCGTAGGACGTAGGGAGCGATATTCTACCTGAATTCCATCATCTTCAGGCGTTTGTCAGCGGCGGTCACACAGGTGCAGCAAATCACATCGGCCTGTGAAAGCAACTCCTTCTCCTTGGCGTTCTTCAGAGCGCGAAACCGCTTTTCGTCGGCGTATGACAGTTCACCGATTTCTTCCTAAAGCTGACTATAATCTTCGCCACAGAGCCACAAGTACCTTCAGCTGCATGAGTTTGATAAGTTCAGCGGCGCCGCGCAGAGCCTTCAGTTGGTTATGAAGCGACAGGAAGGCCACCGGGCTCTCCACAGTCTCCCTGCCTTTGGCGCATAGCCGGACGACCTTCAATCCAGTACGGTGGATCTTCTCGGCCAGCTGGTCCACGGCGATGTTGGAAGGAGCGCACACGAGAACTTGACCGTTCGTCTGCTTGACGAGGTGATAGACGAGGGTGGCGGATGTGACCGTTTTGCCGGTGCCAGGAGGTCCCTAAAGGTTCCGTAGAATAAGTCCAGAAGAGAAGTATGCTTACCTGAATGAGGGACAAGGGCCTCTGGAGGACCATCTTGACAGCGTTCACTTGACTGTGGTTCAGCTCCGGCAGGCCAGGGACTGTGAAGCGCTTGGGAAGCTGCACTTTGAAGAGAATGTCGTCCACTTCGTGACCCATCAGCTTGTGGTAGATGTATTGGGACACGCAGCGCTCAGAAGATTCAAGCTTCTCCAACGCACGGTACATCCTGTAGGATAGGGGTTCATCGTAAGTTCTCAGTTCTGAGCAAACCTGTCAAAAGAAGTCGAGTTCCACACAAATTCGCAGATGAAGTTGATCCTCTTGTCCGACGGGACCGTGTCGTGGTCCATGGACCTCATTTCGAGAACAAACTCGTCGTTGTGATCTGAATAAACTCAAGAAGGTCAACTCTCGAAGATATCCAACTTACTGTCAGGGATCTTGACCACTTGTCCGACTGAACTCCACTCGGATCCATCGAGTGTTTGGTAATGCTTCAATTTCAGCTCATCTCCAATCATCAGCTTTATGTCTGCAAGATGAAAAGGTAACGCCTCCACATGGCCACATGTCGAACGTACTTCCGTCGTGGAACTTCGGAAGATGGAAGAAGGCCAGCACCTTCTTGTTCAGTGCAATGTCCCAGCGGACTTGGCCTACGGACTGCGTCAAAGCCTCCTTGCTCTTCTTGTCGTAGTCCGCTTCAGCTTGGACTAGGGGATGGAACACGCGTCGATATTGGTAGGCGTCTTCGTAGCGCAACATGACACGCTCGAGTTCACAGTCGATCCCAGGACGATCGAGGTCGTCGGGAGTCGCATCCGGGTTCTCCTAAACGACGAGGATCAAGTAAACATCGAACTTCAAGTAGCTCTCACCTTCCAGATATCTTCAAGAAGGTTTATTTGAGTCGACGAGATCTGTCGACCGCGGAGCTGATCGCGTTCACTGGGTATGGTGACGAGCCACGAAAGCAGCTGGCGATCTTGGATCAGCGGTCGCCAATCTTCGGCCTGCCAGTTGACGTTCTTCAGAGTCGCCTGGGTCGCGCAGGGAAGGCGGCAGAGCACCACCACGATGGAATCAGCCTTTGCTGGGATGAATCCGAGGACGAAGATGTTCCTAAACAATGGGTCTGATGGATAGGTTTCTCAAGGAGCAGTCTTACTTGGAGCCGCACTGGTAGCACTCCAATTGGGTGTCTCCAAGAGTTCCATCTCGGTGGAGGGCCAACTCCTTGTGCTGGGCGCGAACCAGGTGGTTGATCAGGTGACTTCCACTGGTGCTTCCTTTGCCGTTGCAGAACCACTTCTTGCAAGTGAGGCATTGGGCCACAGAACTGGTGTCGTGGATTCCGCAGTACCTAAAGGGACAGAGTTAGATCGGCTTCTCAAAGGTCTCCAAATCCAGCGGGGAAAGCACTTACCGGCATGCGTGGGGAGGGAGGTTGTACAAGTTGATCTCCTCGTCTTCTTGGTTGTAAGTAGCCTGAGTCGCGCCGGGGTTGACGTCCGTGAGAGTGGCGCCGGTCAGGTGGTCACTCTGCGAGGGTAGCGTGAATCCCTGCTCGTCGAATTGAGAATCCTGCGTGGCCGCTCCGATGTGCAGAGCTTCGTCATCTTCTGCGGTGTCGACAAAGGTGAGCGTCGCCGAAGATCCGTAGATGTCTTCGAGTGCGTCGCTCATCGTTAACTACCTGAAAAGGAGAGCGTCAGCGTCGCCAAAATGGACATAGGGGAGACGTAAATATTTCGCGATAAAATAGTGACGAAAGGAATTTCGGAAAGGCGCCATCTACGTCACCGAGCAAGTAGAAAAACGAAATCGCGCTCGACAGTCCGGGACGAACTGGAGAAGTTTATGAAATCGGATGCCCAGAGTGCACCGCAATGTCAGTCGCACATTTGCACGTCTTCTTCTACGCTCCTTCGCTGTCCCTCGACTGCTTCTACCTGAAGATAGCCGCGCTTGACCAATGGACGACGCACGTGGGGCAAGAAGGCGAGGGAGAGGGAGTGGTGCGATCGTTCAAAAAGTGTTTTAGGCTTCTTCGTGGTGAGACCCACGATGAGAAATGTCTCGGCGCGTGCGGTAGTGGCGCGATTTGTTTAGCGCTCGAGGGTTATTTGCCTTTTCGAATCTGCTTCTGTAGAAGGCTTCTGTAGTGGGTCTTGTGTTTACGTCTGGAAACTGCAACCGAGAATCTGTCTACGTGTCTGGAGACTTGTCTAGAGACGTGTACGGTATCTTCTCTTCGCCGTCCATGAATCTCAACTTGGAACTCCATGGACTTCTTATGTCTCATTTCTGTCTGTGGGTCTAGACATTCGTCTGCAGTGTCTGTCTCAATGTCTAGAGACACTGGCTGCATGCTCTGCTAGAGGATGCCCCCATCTGCGCCTAGGGACTCTGTACTTCTTGAGATTCGTTCTCGCGTCTATCACAGAGCTTGCTACTTGAACACGTGATTTTACAAGTTCCACTTTCAGATTGGCGATGTTCAACGATCTCCTCTACCGAGCTGACAGCCTCACGAACAAGTCTGCCGGTCATGGATCGTCAGCTGCGAAGGCCCGACAGAGTTTTGGGGTTAGTACTGCTTCTGTATGCGCGTTTAATAAGTTCCTTGTAGCACTTCCAACTGTCTTCTGAACAGACCCGATCTCTTCAAAGCGATCTCGACGACATCTTCCGTCGTAGCGACACTCTTCTCGGGAAGCCAGCCGACGGAGATGAGCCTACAAAGCTCCAGTCGAACCTATTTTTCTCACGAAAAGGCATCACCATCTGTAAGTTTCAGCGGAAATGAGGTTTCTTCAAGGCTTTCTTTCTAGCGAGTGTTGATCGAGCTACTGCGCCACGCGACCAGGCTATTGATATGGACCAGCCTTCAGTTTCCGGCCTCGGAACAGCGTCAGCCCGAACACTGGGCGACAAACTGGACCCTTCATTGATGCACCTGATCAAGGACACAGTGGAGCGCACCAATCTAGAAGCCGAACGGACCTTCCTCAACCAGAAAGTGGTGGACGACCCTACTCTGTCCTCGCTGTACGCGCGGAAGATTTACGGCAGCACTGTGGTAAGTGTGACAATATAAGATTTTGCATTATCTGTATCTTGTTTAGGCGGGAAACAAATCAAGACGCCAAGCCGCAAACACCAACGTCTTCTCCAAGGACATGCTGTTGTTTGCCCGAAGGGTCCAGAAGATGGTCTCCGAAGGCAACTCGCTGAAGCCAGCCGAATCCTACTTCGCTGACTTGTGCACCCAACTCGAAACCTCCGACTCCCAGAAGGTGTGGGAGAAGGTGCTGGCGATGCTCTCCACTAACGTGGCACTGAACGAGGAGAACATGACTCCCGAAGCCTTGAGGGAGTCCGATGTTTGGCTCCAGCACTTGACGGGCAGCACCTTGCCGTACCTCCAGAAACAGTAAGGGAGAAGCGAAGTCTTCGGATACTATTAGAACTGTTTAGATACGAACTGCATATGGAGAGAGTCGTCCAGAGAAACTTGGAAAAGGCGAAGCGAGGAGGCGTGCCTGGCGTTCTCTCTCTGGTGGACGCCTACTTGAACGTCAAGGGATCCAACACTGGTGGCAGTAGGGCGCAAGACGCGAGATACGGTGCTCACCCTGCCTGGTGTGTGCTGTTCCACTGCCTACGCACCGGAGAGTTCCAGGCCGTGAAGACCGTCGCTGAGACGCTGAGGAACAACCCAAGCTGCGCCGTCGTCGTGAACATCATGCTGAACGCCCATAAGAACGAGAAACTCACGGAGGATATGCGCACGAAACTGGTGTCCGAGTGGCAGTACGAGTCCATGACCTGCACCGATCTCTACAAGAAGGCGGTGTACTGCGCCGCACTCGGATTGGAATGCCCAGAAATTAACGAGAGCCTGGAGGACTGGCTGTGGTCGCGACTCGTCTTCACCAGGATTGAAGGACAGTTCACTCTGGAGACCCTGAAGAGCCTCCAGACGCTGATAAGCCACGATTGCGGAGAAGACTACTTCATGGGAGCCGAAGGGAATTGGCATCTGTACTTCACTGCCCTATGGCTTACGGGTCAATTTGAGAGAGCGATCGAACTTCTGGTCCGGAAGGAGAACATCACCCTAGCTGTCCACGCCGCCATAATCGGCATTAAGAACAAGGTGCTGGACGTCGTTGAGGATGTGAAGCAGCCACTGAGTAAGCTTCTTCTTGGTTTCTTAACGTGCTCATCTTTATTTTAGTCGTAATCAACGAGCGAGACTATTCGAAGGCCAAGATCAACTTCGCCCGTGTCATGCTCCTCTACGTCAAGAACTTCGAGATCCCAAATCCCGATGTTGCGCTGGACTACTACTACTTCTTGAACAAAATGAAGCTGCCACTAGGTACGTTCTGAAGAATTGCTACTGGTGCTACTTGACTTCTTTAGATAAATCTGGAAACCTGTTCGAGGCCTGTGTCAGCCGTATCGTCCACATTTCTGGGCAGACGTCCGAGATTCTGGGAACTTTCGACGAGGATGGAAACCGGCAACACGGATTGATCGACAGATATTCGGGCATCGACGTTGGAGAAGTCATTGCAAGAGTGGCCGCTGATACCAACATCAACGGAGATCCGTTGCAAGCCGTGGAACTGTTCATCCTGGCCGAGGTACGCGACTCTACTTCTTCTACTGTCATTGATCCAACGTATTTAGAAGACAGACGACGCTTTGAAGTTGCTGTGCAAGCACATCGGTACGCGTATGCTTGAGCGAGGTCCTGGCTACGAACAAGCCATCAAACTGGCGATGGAAATCGCCGTCCTGCATCGCGAAGGAAGAATAGCGCACCCTGCGAGCATGTCCAACCTGGCGACACTTCATCTAATGATCGACTTCTCCACGTTCTTCAAGCTCTGCAAGGAGGAGAGAAACAGCGACGCCCTGGACGTCATCAGACGCTTGGAGATAGTCCCTCTGGACTCAAACGAGGTCGCCAACTACGTCTCTGGATTCCAACTCATCCCTGACGAGGTAAGCCTTCTTCCAGCTCGTGTGCCAGCCCATCCTCCCGACTCTGGCCACAGGCTCAGCTGTGTTTGCGACTTTGGAATCTCTCCAGAAATATCTGGAACTGGGGAATTCCGAGTTGCAAAGATGGCGAGTTCTTAAGGCCGCTCGCCGTTCCTGGATTGGTTTCCCCTCGTCCTTCTGCCTCTTCTACTGTCGCTCTGTCCTTTCAGGTGCGCCACTGCTTGCCCGACCTGTGCATCGAGACGATGAGGGTCCTCGTCGAGGAATTCGAGAACAACGCTGACCGCGACATCGAGAAGTTCCGCGACGCTGCCAAGGCGGTCATCCTCTACACGGCTATGGTGCCCTACCGGTTCCCAGCCTACATGAACACGAAGCTTCTGGAACTCCAGTCGAAGATCAACTGATTTGGTGATACCTTGTTTACTTTGTGACGTTCCATAGTTCCTTAAACGATCTGCCCGTGTTTACTCTTGCGCGTCTCCAGGGTTAATTAGCGACAATGAGGCGAAGAAACGTCCCATCGGCAATCATGAACTCTCCAAGATGGAAGGAAAAAGCGAAGAGGCTAGGCTATAAATCTCCACTTCCCATAAGCGCCCTCCGGATTATCCGCGACACAATCGATGTCCAACAAGTTCGGAGACGCGAGAGAATGAAATCCGTCGTCCTCGGGGATCGTCGATTGTCGGGAACTATTTATTACGAGCGTTTGGCGGCGCTCTCGCGCGTTTCCGGAGGACTTCCACCCGAGCGGTTCGGAGCACTCGCGCGAGACAGGTGCCTTCGTCTGCGAGACGTTAGAAGCGTCTATAGACGTTATGGCGTCTCTCGGTCCTTTTGATGTCCTTTTAGACTTTTTGGTGTTCGAACCTTCTTGAAGGGTCTTCAGTGGAGATGCTTAACTGGTTTCTGGGACACTGTGACCTACAGTACCCCGGTGAGATGTGCATGGATGGATCTCCGCTAAATCGAGTCCGTTGGGTCCTCTTTTCGTCCCTCTCGCGAATCAAAGTCAAGGGTGTGGGAGTCCGACCTTTGGTCGCTCCTCGGCTCTGAAGAGGCAGAAGATGAAAAACGATGTCCATAGCCAAATGGTGACGTGTTTGGCGGGTTTCACGAGTGGGAGGGCGCCGAACTCAAGAACTCCCTGAGTCACCTTTATTGCTCGGGGACTTCAGGGCGCTTCCTTCTCCTATCTCCTTTTGTTTGCGCGTCTATCCCCCCTGGATGTCACAAACAACCGCGTCTTATCTGTGATTGTGTCCAGCGCCGGTCCAGATCTTCTTCGGGTAAGTTCCCGTCTCTTTCCTCATCTCCTGACTAGCGAGCCTTACGGAACCAGGTCCGAGGATGGGTGCAGTTCGATAGGAATAAGAAGGCCCTTTGAGGACAACTGATCTCCTGGTGGATAAGAACCTCCTAGTTCCATGCCTTCGATACGCATCCTTGTGCTCCTTGCTGTCAATAGAGACTCAGAAGTTCGAAACCCGTGGGCACTTCCCTCTGACCACAATTTCCCAAGATAAATCTCCTTATCGAAGCTGGAAACTACTTTAGCGATCTGGCACATGGTCTTGCTTTTGTTCATCTCAATTAAGTAGTGACACCAACTGATTTCCAGGGATGTCGTCCAGCCCAGAATCCTCTGAACGTTGATCTTCTGGTGCTAGGGAGAGCCTTGGAACTCTATAGGGCTTGCTTCGTTGGCAGTCATATGTTCTTCCGTGGTTGGCTTGACCACCACTCGTCCTCGTCGCCCCCGTGGGAATATGAAGTATGTAGTCCGCTCGCGGCTTGACTCTTGACTCACTGAGCCGTTGTCAGCTTTTTCAACATTTTTTTCGCGTATTTCTCCATATTCATGACAGAAGTCTATTCAACATCATCAACAACCTTTTGGGAAACTGTTCAAGTGGATACGCTTCTGGGACTCTCTCGTCTGTCACCGTAAGTGAGTTTCTTACCATCTGACAGCGTCACCACCTCACTACAAGGCACCCCTTTCGCACAACGGATGTTTAGAGATGCCGGCCAAGCAGGCTTTCCTATAATAACAAAACCCAGACGAAGCCATTATAATCAAAAATCGTCGGTGTCATAAATCCCACCTCGTAAAGATGTCCGCGCCAAGGGGCTATTTGAGTCTCCGTGAATGACATTCCTGTTCACACGCTTCGCGGACATATTTAACCCAATCAACTCCTTTCGGCACACCTTAGAACCCTCAATCCTGACTTCTGATCTTTGGTGTCTCCCATAGATTGGGGCTCTGGTGTACACCTTAGGTGAGCTACAGGACCTGCAATTTTTTTGTTCTCAGGTCCTGGAGAGTGTTGTAGACCTGAAGAGTTGCGCACTTGCAAAGCTGGACACGCCACACGAGCTAAGAATCTATATTTTCCGTGTCCATCAACGCTGGACCCAAATCGGCCCGATCAGAAATGCAACGTTCGGATGAAAAAGGTTGATAGATGTTGCAATTGCTGGACTTCTTAGGAAACCTAACAGGAAGAAAGGGAAAAGGGGTCTGTTCTGTAACTAAACCTGCTCAGTTTGGCGTTAATCTCGTCCATAGTGCTGCCAGAATCCCTGCTTCATAGATCTTGTACCGAAATGCTGACCGAAAATAGAAATTAGAGGATCAACAGATTGCTATCTTTGGGGAACTCTCCTAAGATGTTAAATGCACGGTTCCAACTTCTATAGCCTCAAGACCCTTAAGTCCTCACCTTACTCACAAACTGAAGGCTTAAATCATCTTCCCAAAGAACTGTAAATAGGTCCCAAAAGAATCGTACACTTGAACACATAGAACCACTCCTGGACCCGCTCCGACACAACTCTGATCACGCGACGTTTGTGCCTCCAAGTGTCCTTCCGTGAGGCCTTTCCGCGAAATCCGCTCCCGCGGAAGCTTTCCGCGCACAAAGCCAAAGATTGGGCTTTCACGCGTCCGCGAACAGCGTTTATCCCGGGCCTAAGAAGCGCTCCAGGGCGCGCGATGCTCAGCGGGCGGTCTTCGACGCGATGGCGCCGATTGTTCTCCTCCAATCGCTTCCCCATGTCCGACACGGGCTTCGGCGACCGTCTCCGTCTCGTCTTGCCCCATGTTTGCCTCGTCGTGGGCACCGCCGTCTACATCGTCACCGGAGCCCACGCCATCTCCTTCATCGAGCTCTCCCAGGAGCACGCCACCCGCGCCGAGCACATGAAGGCCGTCGACGAGGCCAAGGTACGGTAGGATCTCCACCCTTCGAGGGTCTCGGGAAGAGAAAGTCCTTGGATTCAGAGCCCCATCTCCCTCAGAAGGATCGAACCGTCAAGAGGGCTGGTCCATCTTCTGCTCGAAGACTCCAGAATCCTAAATCCAGTGTTTCAGCGGACGCTACTTGAGTTCGACTACGAGTCGACGGAGGACGTGAACGCCACGATGGCCCTTCTGGTGGAGGAGTTCGTCTTCACCGTGCTCGGCGCCTTCGAGGAGGGCGTCCGCGCCTCCGAGCTGGCCGAGAACTCCACCGACTACCAGTGGAACTTCTACTCCTCCCTCTTCTTCACCACCACCGTCCTCACCTCCATCGGTAGGTTGCCATTCTTAGCCCTGGGTGGTCTTGACAATTGGGGAATCTCTGAAATTGGTTCAATGACCTTATGTGGTCCGATTCAAGATTTGAAGTCTTTCTAGTCACCACATAGGCGTCTTCTAGAATCCTTCTTCAGAAGGCTTCTTCTGTTAAGCTTTCTAGGTCTAAGCTTGCCAAAGTGATAGAACAGAGTTCCAGAACAGTCCTTCAGAAAATGTGGACACCTAACACCCTCACGTACATCATAGGTATCCATTTTTCTTTTATTTGCCCTTTCAGGTTACGGTAACATGGTCCCCGTCTCACAGTACGGCCGCGTCTTCTGCATCGTCTACGCCTTCTTCGGGTAAGTCTTAGGAGAAGTAGAACCCCGTCCATCCACTATGGCTCTGACCCTTACAAGCACCCATTCAGGATCCCACTGACGATCTGCACCATCGCCGACATCTCGAAGTTCTTGTCGGACCTTGTGGAACTCCGCGGGGCCGTGGATCTCCCGAAGGAGGGGAGCGACCTCTCCTCCACCTCCGAGGAGGAGGTGCCCGTGCTTGGCGGCAGTGGCCAGGCGAAGCTCGTGGTGGTGCTAGCGCTCCTCGCCTACATGGCCGCCGCCACCGAAGTCATCTCGCACGTCGTCCACCCCAACTGGAACACCATCGACGCCGCCTACTTCACCACCGTGACTCTGGAGAGTTTCTGGGGGCCTTTGTGGGAGGATTTGTCCACAGGACCCTGTTCTCCTTCTTATTAGGAGAGAACAGGGGGACTGCAGGAGAGTTTCAAAGAGCGCTCAAAATTGGGCTAATTGGACCCTGTGGGCACTCTTGCAGCGTTTACCCACTTGAACCCCTTTTCATGTCTTTCTAAAGTAGCCAAGTCTTTCTAAAGGGCTCGTTAGTGCTACTTTACTCTGCTTCGGTCGAAGAAAGAAGCTTCATAAGGAACGGAGAACTCCTGGCATATCTTTTGTGCCTCCCCTTGGTCCCTTCCTCCTCTAAAGCCAAGAATAGGGTGGTTTTCTTGGCACATCTCCCATAGTTTTCCCCTCCTCCTTCTCTGAAGCCGAAGTTCAGACGACGATCGGATTCGGAGACCTGGTGCCGGAGGAGGACTCCAACTACCTCGGCTGGATTGCCTTCATCTTTGTGGGACTCGTCCTCACCACTCTGTGCATCGACCTGGCCGGCAGCTACTGCATCGAGAAGATCCACGTACTCGGCCGAAACCTGGACGTCCTCTCGCTGCTCCTCTCCCAGAAGCGCCGCGAGGACACCTGGTTCGCCTTCGTCCCC
>KN168999.1:0-10083 GCA_000757755.1 Steinernema glaseri
GATACTCGATACTCGATATCGATATATCGCACAGCCCTGATTTGAACCCTTCAGCTCGATCGCCAAAGGACCGTCAATTGCAGAAAAGCCCATAGTTCCTTTCAGAGCACTGCAATACCTTCTTTCCTGACCCTTCATACAGCCTCTATGTCATCTTCTTCCCGATTCGCATACCTATTTTTATCTGTGTATGTAGAAAACTTGCAAAGATGTCCTTCTAAACTCAAAATATGTCCAACGCCTGCTTCTGACAAGCGTGACGCACACGGAAACGTGACGTCCTTGACGTCGGCGCCAAGCCTCATCTTCTTGGGTGGCATTAACGCGCCCATTGCTCACAAAGCTCATTTCCTATTAAGGAAAATCGCATTTTGTCCCATTTGTATAATAAGCTAACGTGGAAATTGGATCTGTTCTAATCAATCTTCCTCAAAGACGAGCTTCATTAGGAACCATTGTATATGATAATACGGTAGGCTTCTTGTATATCTGCCAATCCCTCACGATTTATGGCACTTTTGATGCGTGGAAGTGCGTGATATACGCTTATTCGACTCGATGTCGCTTAATTTAGCGCTGTACTTTAAAGGGTGAATGAGTATGTCCTTAGAATGAGAGCCGTTTCAATCAACCCATGACCACTTCGCGGGTTCTTAAGAGAAGTACTCGGAATCCCTAATTTAGAATTCAGCTCAAGTGGGTATCGAGGATTGCGAGACGGCAAGATTACTATGTTTTGCCGTTTCCTATTTATAAATTAGCGTTTCTATTTTGGCGAAAATGAATGATATTCTCAGGTTTGATCTTTGATCTACTGTGTTTCTTATATATCGCCCACATCAGGAGCTTTCTTTGGCACTAACAAGTGTGGTGCAGCCCATACAAACCTGACCGCCAGTCACTCTTCTCCTCTCTTTGTCAGCTTTTAAGTCAAAAAATGACCTTGTCGCTCCTTTTTCCGGTCATGTGTGCTTTGGAGGCAAAAATAGTCAATAGACAAAAATAGACACCAGTCAGTCAGAGCACACAATTCTTTTTTTGTGCTTAAGATAACCCTACGATACTATCTCTCCTGATTTCTCCATCCTCCTGTCAAGGTCCATAGCAACCATTGTGTGATAATTACACATATTGTTCCTTTAGCAAAGCTACAAACGCGTTCTATTTCCATCGTTCTATTGCTGTAATAAATCACCCACAGCATAAGTCCATTAGCCCGGATTGTGACTCTAAATTGTCTCTTCTGTGTCCCTCTCATTAGTGCCTCTAAATTTGGACTTTTGTGCCCGAAATAAGATCTTACGTCATTTCACTTCGTTTGACCAGCAGATCGCGTGTTATGTCCCTTGCTCGACTTAGGACAGACGTAAAATGTTTCTATTTCGCGGAACAGTAAAAACAACCACGTCGGATAGTGTCATAGGAAAGAGGAGAAGAAGTTTGCCGCTGCAGATGGCGACGAGGGTTTGGGTAATGTTGCAAACGACTTGATCTCATAACGGTGGTGTATGGTTTTTGTTCTTTGTGTAGCTGGCCTGTTAGTTACAGGGTTTGCAGGGCGTTTGCAGGATTTGCAAAACAGGACACAATACTCTTGCAGTATCATACAATAGATCTCATTTTCTACGAAAACGGTTCTATGAAAAAGTCTTATCTCTAAAGACTGCTTGGGTTTATCCATGAGAATTTGCCGCTCGCAGAGCTGTTAAGCTGATTCTTACTTAAGTGGGAACTTACAAACATTTTTCGCCTTTTTCTTTTGCCTCTCCGAACTGCTGCATGTATTCCAGAGATTTGCAAAACAGGATACAATACTCTTGCAAAATTATCACTTAAGTCTAATAAACTTATCACTTAGGTTTATCTATGGGATTTGGCTGCTTGCAGAACTGTTACAGTGGTTCTTTCTCAAGTGGGGATTGTCAAGACGACAGGGTATCTCCTATACAGGAACTTGAAAGCCTTTTTCGGATTCAGTGTCATGAAAAGGGCCTCTCTTATTTCTGGAAAACAAGGAAGTGCTGCATCGATGCCACTGTGATCTATGAAATTCACTCTCTCTCTCCTGGCTGAAACAGCCAACTCCTTCATGGCCGGAACTAAAATGTTTCCTGAAATTCACCGGAACAATCATGCTACTTCACCTTGTTTGTCACATTCCTTAAAAGCTGATGGAAATGATGATGTTTCCTGTTGCTTCCGAACATGCTATCATACCATGTCATATTCAAGGCGCCGATCTTGATCTTGGCAATAGCGCTAGCTAAAATAGAGGTTGTTTTGAACCGCTGATTCTATTATATAAATTATATAGCCACTTACTATTTTCAACACGATAAAAGAACAGATTTTTCACGCAAGCAAAGACAAGTGCACCCATCTAGCAAATGTGTCATCTCCACTCTCCAGAATGTTGTCACTCTGCCGCGAAGTTCAAAGAATGAGTAATTCCCACCATCTGCGCCTTAGGGTCTTGCAAAAAATTTGGCCTTACTCTCTTGCAGCCGGAAGTGTCCCACGACGTCATCTTTAGTGCGCACTAAAATAGCAAATGCTGCATGTAAGGATTCAGGCTTGTTCTCCGTGATGTTCGCTCGTAATCTGAGGAGATTAGACGCACCCTGGACGCTTCTTGGGACGGATCGGAGGTGGTTGTTGGCGAAAGCAAAGAGTGGCACCGCCTCCCGGTTTCGCTATAAAACCTGGCTCTTGTTGTTTGTGACGCGGTTTTATTCAGAATGCGATGGGTACCGGTATCTTGAGCTGGGAAATTCGAGTTTCAGGAGGGCACCGCCTCCCGGCCCGTCCAAGGAGTCTGATTTCGCCAATATAATGACCTACAGTATTGCTGTGAGCAGCTATCATAAATCATATTTTCAACTTTTCAATTACTTGAAAGCTCCTTGGAATAGCTCTTTTATTAACCTAGTTTACTAGGCTATAAGGCAAAACAGCCGGAATGGAGACGGGATAAGTGGGTGGTTGAGATTAAGGTTTCTTTTTACTTATTACTTACTGGCGCGGATCTTCTTTCTATAGCGGAATGAAGTCGATCAGGAGTGCCCTAAATGCTTGTGGCTATCTTGTCTTCGTGACTCGTTTTCAGTATTTGCTAATAAGAAGATGACCCAAACTGAACCTTTGGGCATGTAGCACTATATGTAGTGCAAAAATTATCGACCCGTTTTCGCATCTGGCGTAGAACGGGCCGGAAAAATACCGTAATCTTTCAAAATACCACCCTCCGCAAACTGTCATAGCTCGTTGGATAGCTCTCGACGAAAGAAATTTTTGTTGCCGAAAAATCAGATTACGGTATTGTTCCGGTCCGTTCTACGCCAGATCCAAAAACGGACCGATAATTTTTGCACTATAGAGCTATATATCCAAGGACCTTTCGAATAAGCACAATTTCGTTTCATTCTATGAGGTTTAATTCGGATTGTCTGCTTGTAAGTGTAAGGCTAATTCATTTATCTATCATTTATTAACACAACAATCCTTTGAGATACCGTATACACGCAGGAGTTGTCCTGGGATGAATTGTCCTGGGATGAGCTGTGCCGACTAAATGCCTTCTTCAAAAGAAGTCTTCTGACGCGTTTCGTCTCCTTTCAGTGTTTTGAAGTAGAGAGTATGTACCTACGACACTTTAGCTCTTGTGTACCTAGAAGGTACAGGATAGCATATGTGTTTTTACGTACCCGCGCGGATTAGCCTTTTCAGTCCGAAAACAACATACGCGGGCTTTACAAAGTGCGAACGAAATGGCCTTGTCATATGTTAGGATTCAAGAATTCAACTCCTCCCTGGCCGAACCAGGAAGCTCCCATGATATCCATAATGGGTGCGTGGAGTCTCCGCTGTTTACCACGGGTTTCTAATTAGGAGTGGTCTCTGATTGACCATAAGCCTCTCTGACTCAATTGGATTTGCTGACGCAGATTCCAGCTAAGGAGATCAGCGCTCTCTCTATTCATTGTAGAATGAAAGATAAACTGCTTTAGAGTCTTCAGCCGTCTTCGGAAGGCGTGGATTATCCGGCTAGGAGTTGGTTGGATATCTACCATGGCGAGACGGGATTGACTCCGCCTTTCCAAGTGGGCTGGCCTGCCAAGAACCAGGCCTTATTCTTCAAATCGTCTCTGCTGGTCTTTCATGACTGGTCTTCTTGGAGTGTTATTTCCCTAGGCCTAAAGGTTTTTATGGTTTCATAGAGGTTATAGGAGCCGTAAAGCTCTAATCATTAGCAAAATGAGATGAAGTTAAACCTGTGAAAGTACATAATAACTACCTTTTTATGCTCTTCTAATTCATGTGCTCACTGGTTGAGTGATCTAGCTAGTGATCATGTAAGACGCTTATCTGTTTATTGTGTACACATAGAGTCGACTCCGCCCTGCAAAACTAAAGCGCTCTTGAAGCCTTCTTTGAGTTAGCTTGGTATATGGGATGTGATTCTACAGTATGATACATGAAAAATGTTCCAAAAAGACGAGTCAACAAATCCTCTCCATGGAAAGTACCGTATATCAAGATGCTATCCTAAAGTGCCCTAACAAGGCATCGAACACTCTTGCAGTCAACACTTGACCTATACCGTCTTATGAAAAACTGTTTTACACATCAACTTTATAAACATCCACAAAATCAAAAGCATATTTAAAATCCAGCCTCCTCCGCCAAACGACGCGCAAATGGTTTCTGTGCTCCTTGTTTTTCTCCTTTAGAGAGTGACCAAAAGCTTCTAAAGTGTGTCAGACGGAAACGCGGCTTTCAATGATGGTGTGACTCATTTCCTAGAATGAGAGTGCCTTCTAATGTGTAAGCCTTGTTAGGTGAGTTTTATCACCTAGTCTTCTAGAAAACAACAGGTACGATATCCTTAAGGTAGCTTGACTGGAAATGGATTCCTGAAGAGGATAGGGCTACGTGGAGGATACGTGAAGAGAAGCATATACGTAAAAGAAGATACGTGAAAATTGTATATATATGTAGAATCTTCATTTCCTCCTCGGAAGCCCGTGCCATGTTTTCCCACTCGAAACCAAACATTTCCCCGAAAACTAAAGACAAATAAGAAGACCTATTTTAGGGTCAGAGACGTAAAACTCCCGATCGTAATAAACACATAACGCGTGCCCAACTCTATGTTTTCCGTGTTTCTTCGTTAATGTGACGCTTAAGGAACGGGTAGGGTGATGTCACGGCCAAGCTCCGCCTAAAGGTGCCTATCCCTCGGCCTCATTAGAACCTATTCGCATGGAAGATGGACAGCGTGCTTATCTCATTTTGTGCTGTAGTAGTATATCCACTTTAGGGGGAAAGTGCTCCGCTAATGCGATTAGGACATATTAGGTGAATATCAGCGGCCTATCCCTCTTTTTGGGGACATTTTCGCTAAGCTAACATCTGGGCGACAAGTGCACCGCACGATCGATCATCTTCCCAGCTCTATGTGCATATGCTCCCTGTTTTAATCCGGCTTGTTTATCCAAATAACCCAACGGAGGCCCTGGAAAGTGTGGAACTTATCCTTTCCCGAGTAGCTTATGAGATATTCACCTTTGTAAGGCTCTTAAATGTTGGATAAGAGAGATTTTGAGGAAGTGCCTCTGGAAAGGGCGCCGAAAGTGGAGAGTGCACTTTAAATCCGTTTAGCACCGGAACCCTCGTGCTCTGGAACCTTCTTCTAAGATCTCGTCCGATTGCGCGCGTGACATCCTCTTCCTGCCCGAGCCAAAGGCCATTTTTCAGAAGATGAAGCTCCTTATCGCCGCGCTCAGCCTCGTCTGCCTCCTGCACACCGTCCTCTGCTGCCAGTGGCCCATGTGCAAGTACCAAACGATGCTGAAGGCGAGCGACCTGGTCACCGGCGACGCGAACCGCTTCAACACCGCCGAGATGGGCTCCCTCTACCTGAACAAGGACTTCGTCGACCCGGACAACTACCAGTTCCAGGGCGGCTGGCCGCTCTACCGTTTCGTCATGATGCAGCGTCGTGGGAAATGACGGCCGCGGAGGAGGGCGCGTGCACGGCGACGCAGAAGTGGTTCTCACTTGTCACTTAAGTTATGCTTTGAAGTAATAAATTTGTGGTACTTAAGAGTTGAGCGTTTGGATTGGAGGGACCACTTCCGCTAATGGGATTCTTATGGAGTTGTTTGAACACCTGCTAGGGCAGTTAATCATGGTAAACTGAAATCACATGGGGTTGAGCTGTCCAGAATTCCTTAAGTGGGTCTTATAGATCCGCATTCTATGCATTGTAATGCGATTAATATCTCAGATTTAAACATCTACAGACTTCTAGAGATTGAAAGGCTAGAGATTACAAGAATCGGATTACCAAAATAGTAACGTCATTAAGAAGCTGCAGGAATTAAAAGAGAGTTTAAACATCACTTTTGACCTGCTTTAGCCAAGTGATTAATTTGGAAATATCCCTTACATAGCAGCATACTTCTTTACGGTCCCCAACGTGAAGTATTTCAACTCAAAACGGGTCTTAACTAACGTAAGGTACCACTACAGGACATTGTCAAACCCTAGGTTCTGTGCGTAGTGTTTCCCATACGAGAAGTAGCCTGGCCCATTTAGCATACTCCATTCTCGCGGAATTCTACTCGTAGTCTGGTATGATGCGAGAAAAAAGCGAAAATAATTTGATACCCTTTTTGACGTCTCTTTTGGGAAAACGACCTAAAATGGGATCGGATGTCAGCAGTCGCGAGATGTTACTCATCTGCAAAAGCTGCGGCGCCTACTGCGTTTACATAAAACACGTAGAAAGCTGCAGATCTAGTCAAGCTCTAGTTACTGTAGGTCATCGACCGAGAGTCACCGGAAGCTTGAGTGCAGCCTTCTTTTTGTGGGCAAAGGACGCACGGAAAGACGTCAAGGGCGCCTAATGGCTGAGGGCAAGGTCCAATGATGTGACGATGCATTGTGCAATCAGAGGGTAGAAGACGACACGTGCTCCTTGGCCGTCAAAAACTCATGTCCTTGAGGTTCGATCAGGGAGTTCTGCGGTTTGTCATGCGGTGATGTGGGGGCTGGGAGTGAAGCAAACAAAGAAGGAGTGAGGAAATGACGATTTTGGGTAGTTTCAGCGTCCTTTTCCTGAACACTTCCTCGTAACCCTCATCCAACATTTAAGCGTCTTAAAAATGCGAGTTTCTCATAAGATGCTCGGAAAAGAATGAGTGGGTTAAGTTCCACGCTTCCAACCAACCTGAATGCATTTCAGCGTTTAGGTTAGCTCGATAAAACACTTCTAAAGTAGCTCTTTAAGCTCTACAGAAGAATGTGGCCTTGCATGTAACCCTGATTAGACAATTCAATCAACATGGTTTGATTCAGTCGATCTTTTAAGACAAAAGACGAACTGAACTAATGGGCTGATTTTAAATATAGTTCTTATTAGCCAAAAAACACACTGAGAGCGACCTTCCTGGACGTCACACACACTTTCCGGCCTTCTTTTAATAGTAACCAAATACAGCTTCCTGTAGAAGCAGTATTTAGCTTCTGAAACTAACACACATGCGGTTAAGATTTCAACCTTTCAAAAATGATGAAGAGGCTTGTATCAAGGCTTGTATTGCATTAAGGTATGTAGGGCTTTCTAGGTAACCTTCCCACGGTTTAATGTCGCCAACCTTCTGAAGGTAAACGATATAACATTGTTTTCTCAAGCTCGAGTTCCACGACGAAAGCTTTAACTGCAGAGGGTCATTAATTCCATGAAAATCTCCATTAAGTGCCCCGCTGATCGAAAGGCGATGACAAGCCGCGCTAATGGGATGAGCCTAAACGTTGCTATTTGTTATGAAAGTTTCCAGAGACGGATTTCCTAAATGTCACCAGCACTATCCGGCTTTCCAATAACTGACGGCACTTTTCTGTGCAGCGATTTTAAAGTTTTGCTTTAAACGACGTCATAAGGAACATGATTAACAGATAGGTTCAAGTTCAAGAACAAGTAATGGGGTTTTACTTTCTATTTCTTTATTACCCATTACTTTCCAGAGATGTCTACACTCCGTTGCCCCGTTAGCCTTAGCCTGTAACCTTTTTATTCGGATTACCAGAAGGTGGGGTATGTATAAAAAAACGGATAACCAACACTTTCAAAATAACTATTTTTTCAGCGTAGATGATCTCCATCATTCGGCTTCAGATTCTGTTTCTCCTTATAACGTTAGCAGAGGTTGAAATACTGCCCATCGGCAGTGGAGCCGAAACATGTTGGGAATGCACGCTCAACACGTGCACTGAGGAAAACAGCAAAGGATTAGCACATTGGTAAACGTGAAAACAGAAGAATAACGAGATTATGCAAAGCAAGTACATTCGCTCGAAAAATAAAAAAAACCGTCACCAGTAGGAGTCAAACCCGCACCGAGCGTTTCACAGTTCAAGTGCCTACAGGTGACACTTTCGGGTATTTATATGTGTTTGTAATCCTATTTATTCGATGTTTACAAACCCGTTACTGTTGTGGGCCTCTTAACAACACCGTGTTTGCCATCTTCCACATACTACCTGAACCAGTGGCGCAATATGGAGCGTACGCAGGCACTAGGAAACGACAGAGAAGTGACTGCTCCACGCTACCAAAACAATCCACGTTCTAATTTATTTCCATGAATATGTATGCATCATGGTCCCTTCTGTCCGCTCCCTTTACTCGCATAACAAGAGTTTATAACAGAGAGCCTCCTCCATTTGAGTCATCACATCCAAGAGAAGTTCTAACTTCAGTGATGCAAACTCCTGTACTCTACGGTGAGAGGACTCATCCTAACGAACTAATCTTCCCATTCAGTAATTCTGCTCCTCGTGACTGTCTGTGGTCAGGACTGTCCCACCCTCAACGGCATCAGTCCTGCTTCTCGCCAGGCCATCGTCGACAAGCACAACGCATACCGCTCGTCCAACGCGTTGGGTAATGAGATCGACGGATCTACTGGACAGAACGCCCCGAAGGCCAAGAACATGTACAAGCTCGTAAGGAGGAGGTTTATAAGCAGATATAATTCTCTTCAGAGTTACGACTGTGAGCTGGAGGCGCTGGCCCAGGCTTGGGCCAGCGGCTGTCAGTTCGAACACTCCCCCAATTATGGTGAAGTTGGCGAAAACATATACTCCGATATGTCTCCTCAAAGCAATGGTAGGCAGAGCACGCGAACTCTAGAAAACATTCCGTTTAGCATCCGTTCTTGACGCCCTAGATTTATGGTGGAGCGAGCTAAGAAATATCGGCGTTGGAGCGTACAGCCCCGACTTTAACAATAGCAAGGCTCTTAATGTACGTGTCGAAAACTACGTTCAGATGGCCTGGGCCAATACGACCAAAGTCGGATGCGGAAATGCTATGTGTACTTCACCCAATATGTACTTCGTCGTCTGTAACTATCGCTTACCGTCAGTTTAGCCAATCACTATTTGAAAATGAGAGCTATTTAGTGGCAACATGTTAAACGAAAAGATCTACGAGTTCGGAGACCCGTGCCAGCAGGACTCGGACTGCACTGTCACCAACGCTCTTTGTAGCGCTAGCGAAGGCCTCTGCTATCTACGTGGGTTAGATTTATTGATATGTCTTTTATTTTGCCTTTTCAGCCTAAGGAGTTTAAAGCTCGCCGGAATTTAAAACACACCGAATCCAATAAACAATGGTGCTCACAGTTGTAACGTAAATAAACTAAAATAATAAATACTTTTGGAGCGTATAGAGGCACTAGGAAATGATAGAGAAGTAGGTGCTGTACAATATGCTGCCAAAACAATCCACGTCCTAATTTATTTCCATGAATAATATATACCGTAGTCTCATCGGCCCGTTTTGCTTTGCACGCAGATCGAATACAAAGAGGCGTTATAAAAGAGAGCCTCCGCCATTCGAGTCATCACATCCAAAAGAAGCGCATACTTCAGTGATGCAAACTCCTGTAATCTACGGTGAGAGGACACATCCAAGCGGACCAATTTCCTCCTTCAGTGATTCTTCTGCTCTGGACTGTCTACGGTCAGGACTGTCCCACCGTCAACGGTATCAGTCCTGCTACTCGCCAGGCC
>KN168999.1:12581-25350 GCA_000757755.1 Steinernema glaseri
TCATGTGTTCCGACATGTACTTCGTTGTCTGCAACTATTACACACAGTCAGTTTAGCCAATAACTATTTGCAAATGAGTGCTATTTAGTGGCATCTTCTTCAACCAAAAGATCTACGAGATCGGAGACCCGTGCCAGCAGGACTCGGACTGCACTGTCCCCAACGCTCTTTGTAGTGCTAGCGAGGGCCTCTGCTACCTACGTGAGTTACACTAATCGATCTGTCTTTTATTTTGCATTTTCAGCCTAAGAAGGTTAAAGCTCGCCGGCACTTAAATGACACATGCCCAAGTACACATATATCTCATCTAAGGGTGTTACCTTTAATAAGTTGAAATAATAAAAGTTTTGCCGGCCGCTACTACTTGCAGAAATTCTTCCTTTAATTGTCTTCTCTTCTGATAACGAGGTGAACGAGATCCTTCTCATCCTTTTCTCCAGCCTTCACCGTCCTTGCACTACAATTTGTCCTCCCCATCTGAGACTCAGGAAAGCCCCGGGAAAGATACAGAACAACGAATGCCATTTATCTTCCTTCTCCAGCTTACATAGCCCAGGTCGTCGCGACGCCGACTCCACCGTACTCTCACTTTTCATTCTCTGTTAACATCTGGTACAATAGTCAAAACGAACGAACACAGGACGGTCAATCATAACTCGAGCATGACTCTTTGGCTCTGTAACGCTTGGTGGGAACGGGAAGGTGCAACTGTCACGACGAAACTGTCATGGTGGTGTGAATGACGCGGAGAGAAACAACAACGAACTGCAATATACATAACGGAGAGGGAGAGGGCGCACACGACGGAACAGGGAGACGAGCAGGAGACGAATACTGTACACGGAGACATGGATACGGTAGGAGTCGATTCACCGGAGAGTCGGGAAGCTCAAGCGATAGAATATAGATCGGATTTAGAATATTATATATAGGTGAGAACGATTACGGTATATGGCAAGAGTGACTAAGGTGCGTTACACTGCTAGGTTGGGCGGACATTTGGAGACTTTCTGTGATATGGACGACGGGTCGAGATTTACTAGTTCAGAGTGAAGTCCGGGTTCACGAAGGAGAAGCCGCGGAACTCGTCTTGGTTGATGGTGCGGATGACGCTCACCTCCGTGGGCGTCAGCACCGGGTCCTCCTTGGTGAAGTCGGCGTCGAAGTTGTTCACGTCGCGTTTGGTCTTCTGCAAAGACAGGAAGCGTTAGAGCGCTGCGTGGGTCCATTAAGCTTTATTTCTGGGCTCAATGTCCGTCCCTATTCTGTGACGCTTAATGGATTGGAAGTGTATGAAAGGGATAATCTTCGGTCTTTGGTATTTAAAGTGTCATCCTAGGGAAACGCAATGTTTTCTCTCTCGTTTTATGCCGTTTATGTAGAACCACATTAACACTTGGCGTAGCTAAAGCTAGGGTGGTTGAAAAACACAAGTTCACTGAAAAAGGGGCTGAAAATTATGGGCTATAATAGTTCAGTGTTCAAAGCTATATCGAAACTTTTTTAGTAACTGCTTCGACATTAGGATTCATTTAGGATTTGCAATCCCGCGGTCTCAATTGAATTTTATGGACTCAGGTAGAGAACCATGTATTGTTTACTGTTCTGATAAACAGATATGTTGCTAAGGCTCCGCAATTTTCCCGGCTTCGGAAGCTCCGAATCGAGCTGTATAACGTGGTAACACAAGGCTCAAAAATTTTCGTGGCGAAAGAGGAACTTAGAGTGGAAGAGTGGAACTTTCAGAGGTATCTAGCTCTAAACTCTAAGAAGCCAGTCTTATCATTCATCTTTTAGAAGATCCATGTGTTCTTGATCTCTGCATTTTCAAGGTCGTGGATTCATTTGTTAGACCTAGTATGTACCGAGTATTTTATTGGGGTTTACTCGGATTCTTAGTTTACTTCAACCCTATATAAATTGGCCAATTCTGCTGCTACTCTTGTTAGCCTTATTCTGAGTACCTCTGTACACGTACGTACAGCCTCGGGACGTCTCTATCTTCATCATACAAAAACAACTTACAATCTTGGGTTTGAACGGAGGCTTCACTTTCCTAGCCTCTAACGCGTCCCAGTCGATGTCCCGGAAGAAGGGATGGGCGCGGATGGCGTCCTCGCCACCCTGCGATGAAACACAACCAAGTCGTTTGTTGGGGTTCTTTGTCATGAACTAGAAGAAGACATCCTACTTGAGAACCACAAAACTTCGGGACTTACAGCCTTGAGGATGTTAACTGCCTCCTTCGACAGCCACACGGGATAGAGGACGTCGTCGTGGAGGATCGCCTCGAAGAGATCGTCTTCGTTGTCGGCCTCGAATGGCGGCTGACCAGCCATCATTTCGTACATCAACACTCCTAACGCCCACCAGTCGACGGAGATACCGTACTCCATTTCTTGCAGGATCTGAAGAAGATAGAATTGGTGCAATGAAAACAGAATTCTGTATTGGACTGTTACCGACTATAGTATACCTGGTTTATTCAAAAAAGGTATGTTAGCAGGTCATCAACCCCCCTAGCTCTGTCACTGTCCCTACCTCTGGCGCGGATCAATGTCATAGAAGCATAAGGGAAGGAGGGACTTTTATAGTCGAAGGACAATATTTTGGTTTCCCTAGGGTTGTCAAGAGGAGGAGGGGGTGCAAGCAGGTCATAAATTCTGCCTCCTCGGCCTTATCAGTGTCCTTACCTCTGGTGCAATATAATCTGGAGTTCCACAGAAGGTAGACGTCAGCACATCCTTCGTGATTCCCTCTTTGCACATGCCGAAGTCGGCCAACCGACAATGTCCTTCGGCGTCGAGAAGAATGTTGTCCAGTTTAAGATCACTGAAAGGTTCAGGTAAGGGCTATCTACTGAGGCATCTCCCTACCGATAGATGACTTGATTTCTGTGCAAGAACTGCAGGGCGCAGGTCACCTCGGCCGCGTAGAACCGGGCACGAGGCTCCTCAAACTTGCGCGCGCGCTGGATCTGGAACATCAAGTCGCCGCCGTTGACGTACTCCATCACGAAGAACAGTCGGTCCTGCAAGGGGGCTCTTAAAGGGGCTCCAAAGAGTGACAAGTACCGGAGTCTGGAATGCTGAGTGGATGGCCGTCAAGAAGGGGTGTTTCGCGGCCAGAGCCAGTATTCGTCGTTCGCACATGGTGCATTCGACGTCGTCGTCCTGCAGAATCACCTCCTTCTTGAGGATCTTCACGGCGTACACCTCGTCGGTTCCTTTGCGCTCGGCTAGCATAACCTGAAAAGAAGGCGGTGGAGACTTTGTAGGGTGGATCAGGGCTTATTTGGGACTGACTTCAAGATGGGTAGGTTTGAGATAGGTCCTACTCGATCCAAGAAACTTCATTTTATTGGGATAAGAAGGTTTCCTGATTTTACTTATGAAAACAGCTACTTAATACTTAAAGATACTTATAGATCTGATTATACTTATGAAAACTGCTACTTAATAGATTGCGTTTTGCCAATATGTTTCTCTAAAACTGTCACTAGTCTTTGGGGCAGTGGATTCCAGGAGTCCTGCCCCCAAGAGCCAAACTGACCTTTCCAAAAGACCCTTTTCCCAACACCTTGATGAAGGTGAAGTCGGCGATGGACACAGAGGTCTGCGGGCCCAGCGTCGCGCCCACCGTCACCTCGTCCTCATCGCACTCGCGCACTTGACTGAGATAGCCTGTAACTGAACCGATTACCAATACACTTCTCCCGCCTCAGGCGCACAAACCCTCGTCGCCACTGGTGCTCAGCGAGATACCCGAAAGGTCGGTGGAGGTGGTCGACTGGGACACGTCGCTGACGGCGTCGCTCAAGAACGCCGGCTTCTTCTTCGACCGCAGCGACATCTTGTCGCCGGTGAGACCCAGCTGCGCCAGCTCCAACGCCATCTGCTTGGCGTTGATGCCGCAGTTGTTGGCCACGTTGCGCTGACATCTGAAGATCATGGCTGTGAGGGGATCTGGGGATAGGTTGCGCAAACAGTTCAGATGTCAATTCCGGTATCGGGAGGCGCGATCCGGACGAGTGGACGCGCGCCGAGGGCAAACAGAGGGCGGAGGGGCAAAAACGAGCGCGGCGGGACCGGTTTTGCAGCGGTTGAAGGGGAAGATGGCCTTTTTGGGGAGGGTGGACCATATGGGAACCATTTTCTGCTGTTTGCCAAGCAGTTATAAATGTTATTTCTCAGATGTGGTTGCTATGGTTTTACAAACACTTTACACTGACTATGATGTTATCCCGATAATTTCCACTCGATAATCAATGAAGAAACTTTTCAGAACTTTATGATCTCTTCAAAAATGATCTTTATGCCTTTCTCATACAGCTTTTCAATATGTAAATACCGAAAAAATATCTCGTAAGCCTATATTAGAAACAAAATACAATTTGACCCTAAGAACGGCATTCGAGACAACCTCAGGATTTAAGCCTAGACAGTTCCCTTGTGAGTAGTAAATATCAGACATTCGGCTCCTACAAAGCCCTTCTACGGACATGTATAGGACGCAGCTACCACAAGAATCTATTTCCTAAGCAAGCCCCCCTCCCCATGACATACTTAACTTAAAAACGGCATTCGAGGCCACAAATTTCAGCCTCAGGATTTTAGCCTTGACAATTCTCTTGTTAGTAGTAAATATCAAACATTCGGCTCCTAGAAAGGACTTCTACGGACATGAATAGGGCGTAAAACCACAAGAAGCCACGCTTCCTAAAGGCTCGTACATAGTCTCGGATCACATCACATCTCTCGAGCTCCCGCAACGATTTCCGAACAACGTCTCACAGCGATCATGGGAATCTGATCCTCGGATCACATTTTTGTTCGAGCGATGTGATCTGATCCGAGACTATGAACAAGCCGTAAGCAACCCCCTTAGGACACACTTACCTCTTGTGTACGTTGAGCTTGCAGACGGAGCACTGGAGTCCCTGGTTGATGAGTCCGTAGAGCATAGACCCGCAGTGGTCGCAGAAGGTCGGACGCTTGTAGCTGTGCACGCTGAACCGGTGTGGAATGTTTATGTTGAACCGGCCACAGCCTTGCTGCAAACGCGGAACTCTCAGAAGGGCCAAGGGAGAGGGACCTACCTCTGCCACCGAGGCCTGGAGCTCGTCGATCTGGTCCGTCTTGCTGCCTGGACACTTCCACACGACTTCCTCGTGACACCGTTTGTGCACCACTACGGTGCATACTGAAAAAGGGTGATGGTCTTAGGTGGACTCGGAGCCCATGGCTCACTTTGACATTGGTAGCCTTGTTTGCCGAGGCCCCAGATGAACTCCTTGCAGTGGGCGCAGAAGGTGGGCTGGCGCAGGAACAGAGCCATGAATTTGTGACCGGTAATCTGAAAGTGATGTGTGAGGCGCTTTGTTCTAGCATCAGAGGAGTTGCTTGGCGGATTACATGAACGCTAATCTCGGGGCGTTGATGCCAGCGTGGATTTGTCATCAGAAGATGAAACATCGCCCAATGACATGGAACGTCATGGAATTGTTATCTACTTGGAAGAACTGGGTCACTTCCTCAAAAGGTGCTCCTTAGGATTTGTGACTACTCATCGTCATGTGCAGCTGCATGGAAAAACTTCTCATTAATTGCATCCAAGCCTCTTTTTCGTTGATTCTAGCAATTTGCTAATCCCACTTATGGTCGTACCGTATGAAGAAGGACTCACCTCGTGGATTTTGCGACGCATGGCGCCTCGCCGTTGGCGATCGGTGAACGCGCCAGTGCGCTCCTTGAACACGCGTTCTTTACCCGCATTTTGTGAAGACTCTGAAATGGAACCGTTAGAATGCACGCTTCACTCGATGGTCTTGGGGTTAGGATGGACAGGAATCAAGACAAAGAGATCGGACTCTGTCGAACTGAACAGTAGTGGATTCGTGGTAATAGTGAAAAATCAGACTCAGAACAGCGATACTTCTCATCAAGATTAAATTAGGATATTTGTCATCGATGCAATATTGGTAGAGCCGTCAATGGATTATACCAAGATGGCCTTAGTAATAATCAAAGATCAGAGTAAAAGTAGCGATTCCTTCTCCAAAAATCAGCTTGATAAAAAGGATACATTGGAAGAAGGATAGAGAATGATAGAGGCTGAAAAATTGGTTTATGTAAAATCTGCAAAAGAGAGGTGCTGAGCTACTCTTGTGGCTACAGAACACTCAGGATACAAGTATCAATTAAATAGTCACTAATTGTTCAATGATCTGATTACTCTGGGGCATGCGCATTCCCTGGATAGCATCATGGAACAGTGATACGTATCTTTGATTAAAAATTTATATAAAAATTCCGGGAAATTCCTTAGGAAATGCCTAAGGAACGTGTTGAAACTTATTAGCCATTCATACCTGATCGACTTCCTACAAAAATAATGTTATTCGAATAGAGTATCCCATGGAAAAGGAAAGAACCGAATATCTATAAAAATCGAATTCTTAAATAGTCCAAAAATGCGATAAGTAAAACCGATAAATGGGATCCAATTCAAGTCGACTTATCCAATACAAAAAACCATTACATACGTCTTAAAAAGTGGTCTTTGCTCGCTGATAGCGCCTCAGAAAGACCGATTTCCCCTATCTACACCGAACAATGTTGCAAAACCACTCGCTCTCATTTCACTCTAAAGGATCTGGCCACCTACAAAACCAATCGAGTCCAGAGTCGGAATCAGCTTGCTAGGACCACTGGAGACGACGTGATCGCCGAAAGACACGTCGCCAATCGATAACCCGGGCAGAACAAGGAAGGGGAACGCACCAAAGAACGACAGCACCAGCTTGTAAACCGGCGGATCGGAGTGTTTCATCGGAGAACGCGTTCCTGCGGTGCGCGAGCAGGAAGCGCAGAAATTCGAGGCGGAGGCCGAAGGCGCGACACAGCACTCCGGAGCCGAGGGCGAGATGGAGCAGCAGACGAAGTCCTTCGGCGGCGGCCCCGCCGGAAGAACCGAGAAGGGGCATCGCTGGCGATAAGGCGAAGGCTCAGGAGGGCACCACGTGGGTTTCGGCGTTCGTTTTAAAGCCAAGGGGCGGGCGGGTCGCGGAAGCGATCAGACCACCCGGAGTCGCGCGACTTTCTGGTTTTCGGCGGGTGGCGACTTTGAAAGAGCGTGGCTGGCGACCATGGCGAGGGAGAGGAGGACGGGGAGAGTGATAACAGCGGTGTAGCGAAGCGGACTATCGAGTGATAAACATGGGTGCTTTGTTAGTAACAGAGAGTGAGCCAGCTGATGTTATTGGACTCCCAGAAATTGGGTTTGATCTCGTGATACTAAAGATCAGAACCAAAATAGAAGTTTGTAGAATTTATGCTTCATAATTACCACCCTCCTGGTCAGCCCCCAAAAATTACCACCAAAATTACCAAAGGTAAAAGTTATCCTTGTAAAATTGAAAGGTACTTATTACAACCACACACTTTTTATGTTACATCTTTGTGGAAACCACATACGATGATAAATGAAACTGCATAATAAAGGGGTGTGTGTCTGTATGTAACCACAACCAAACGTATGAACTTTCTGTCTGCTTTGCAAAGAAGCTTTCTTTACATTCGCTGTCTGTGGCCATTTGGTACTGTTTACTAGCCAGTCCACTCAATCCACGCTCAAGAAATGGTTACAACACGCAATATGCGCTTCGAGAATGAACCTACAAACTATCAAAAATATTGACCTCACAATGGGTAGGAAAGAAGGGATTATCTGAATCAATATTAAGCTGGTGATAAAAGAGAGAAAAAGCCCCAGCATATTGCATATCTCCAGTGCTTCTGTAGAGGATCAATCCTTTGAGACCCTTTTTTCTATCTGGAGACGTCTCCTGATATCAGCTAGGAAGAATGACAATAACTGGATACCTCTACACCTCAAGGCCCGACGGTTTAAATATTTAAGAAACTGTCTTCATAAAAAATATGTAGGTCTATACGACAGATGCCTTTGATTCCTAAGAGTCCTTTTTTGAACTAGGAACGACCAAAAATATGGAGAAACGTGATATGTGCCTTTTGTAAAAGTTATTGTTCGGCACGGATTGTTGACCGTGACCACTGAAGGGATCATCTAAACCACAGCCACCTTCGGCCAAAAAACACCCTTTGCACGTCCACTTGCACAAAAGAAAAACAAAAATGTAGTGTAGCGGCACGTGAACATCTGGAGACCGCGGGGAAGTCACGTGATGTGCCAGCGGCGGTGTTGCCACCGGTCCAGCTGAGCGCGAGGGAGAGTTGTTTACGTGGTGGTGGTGAGGAGATAAAACAAGTAGCCGGGGATTAACCGAAGCGTGAAGGCTTTCGTTTGGTGGTGGGGGTGCTAATGAGGAGCTTTTTAGGGAACCGTTGTCATTGTTTGGTGTAGGAAGGTCCGAAAAAGGTGGTTATGGGTGGTCCAGCGTCCGAAAAAGGTGGTTATAATGCCCAATAGGACTCACACAGTTACCTAAACTTACAAACTACGTTTGCAATAACTCTCTCGGAGCACACGGGATAGGAACAATGGAGAGGCTCATAAACAGTAGGCAAGAAATACGTTAAAAAAAAGTTAAGCAGCAGAGGACATTCAACCTCGATGGTTGCATATCAAAAATCGGTGAACGAATGTATGGATGTCGATGGAATCGCTGTTAATTTCTAAGAGAAAAAAAAAGAATCGTATACCCAGCTCGAGCAAAACGTTTCAGGAGATTTTGAACATATTGTTAGAGATTCTTCTAAATTCGTGACATGTCTTATATCCGGCAAAAAATGGTCCATTTCACCTTTGAATGCCTATTGTATGTGAATTCTTAGTACATACACACTAGAGTTCTAAAGGCATCGAAAAACAAGATTGCAGTCATACTGATAATGGGACATTTGTTTACTCGTATGATTCCCTCGTACATAAGAAGACGTCCATTTTCACTTAACACTTAAAACACAGCCGGAAGATTCTTGAATGACAATCAAAATTCGTACTTCCCTGCCACCTCATGATAGCTCTTCACAATGAAGACACGTAAACACTCGACATCAGGGAGTACGGAATGAACGTCTGACAAATCTATAAAACGCTTTACATCCAAAAATATCGAAAGAAAAAGTTTACTTCCACGATTTTGAGTGTATTTAACAGAAGCAACGCCATCCAGTTGGATGTGGGAAGACCAATGTTCCCCAAAAATTATTGTAGTGTTCTTTGCTCTGTAGAATGTCCGTCAACTGCAAAACTCAAAATAAAAAAATAAACTTCAAAGGTAGCTTTAAAACCTTAAAATGATATAAACATATAACAAAACATAAACCCACAATAAAATGTAGTACGCGCACAAAAATCCCATCGACACTTTACCGCCCAGCGCCTCTGACCATGTACTTTGGGGCTGCCCGGTCCAACCGAGAATTGTGTCAATCGATTGCGATAAGCCGGTGGCGAACCGTTCACTTACAATTAGCGTTGCTGTCCGGTCGGTTTACTATGCGATTAGGTCTTCCCTCCGCCGATATTACTATGCGTCGTCTTGATTTCGCTGTCCTCCAATTTTGCCCAACCTCTAATTTTGGGCTATAAGTATTTTAGAAAACTGTCTCGCGGGTTCCAGTTTAAAGCCCTTCTTATGTCTGATTCCTGGTTTTCGTAAAATAAGGGCGATATAATGACAAAAATGAAAAAAGGACTAAAACACATGGAACATCGTTTGCGGTTTGACTATACATACATATGTGCTATAATCACTAAGCGTTCCATTTCTACTGACAAGTTTTGTCACAATTACTGGAAGTCACTCTGAGAGGTTCCCCTAGAAATCATTCCCCTCATCTTACTGCTACCAAATCTTTCCCCGAAAAGGTGACAAAAATGTAAAATGAATGCATAGAACGTCAGTTGCGCTAAGAATAGTACTCTGACTGTCATATGCTGGCAAAAGTGTCAGATATGTGTCACTATCATAATTTCTTAGGCACATACCGAGTTGAGTCATATAGTCAACCTTCGTTCTCGGCCGACATGTCATCCTTAGTCACTCTATCTTTGCCTAGAGTGATCGTGTTAGAGATCAACCAACGTCATCTCTGTAGCGTTTAGGAGGAGTGGTTGAGACCCTTAACACACCGCGTACATCGACTATGCTCAGTGGTGAGGAACTGATAAGAGGAGCTCGAGGTTTTTGAAGAGCCATAAACGTCGAAATACCCTTCTAAGATGCGCTTCTTCTTAAATGCCCTTCTTAGAACCTTGCATCATGGAAACTCTGCTGGTTCTGGAGACCATAAATCGGTCATATTTCAAGGACTGGAAGTGATTAAATTTATCGCTGTTTTCGGCAGAGATTAGGAATTATTTGTGTGTTTTGACTTAGAGAGACCAAGTCGAAAATGCACTCAATGTTGCACTGCTTACCTTCTATCTATCTTCGTGTCACTTTCACCGCTCTTTTAGGCACTTGGCACTTTCAGGCTTGATCTCCATGCGGAACTACCAGCCTTTGTCAGTGCCAAGAAAGACACGGTTTTATGCCCTACTGTTGGCAGTCCCTCTGACGTTCTTCGTCATATTCCAACAGTTGTCCTACAGTAAAAGTCACGAGCTGTACAATGCGCTACTAATGAGGACGGAGCTTAGCGAAAATGTAGGTTTGATTGATTGTATCAAAATCCACGAGATATTCAGTTTATTGAGATCTAAAGACTCCCAATGCTTTGTTGTCTTAGAGATACTACCTAAGCTCTTAAAGCTATCATGTATCTCCTTGTCAAGCTCTAAAACTGAAATTATCTAAGCACTAGTTCCTCCTATAACATTCCATCTGTCAGGAAGCCTGCAAGCTCCCAAACATCGATCCTTGGGACGAAACCATACTTCCCTTCTTCCGAAAGGCCGATCCACTCAACTGTAAACGCCTGCAGCCAGAGCTGACCTACTTGACCCCGCAAGGCCTCATCCTGTTCAACACGACTGAGCTCCAAACCGCCGGCTACGAAATTACTTCTCTACAGTGTTCCTATAGATGCTTTGGTAAGGAGCTTGGCGGTGACGACACCCTCCAATATGGATCGTGGACGGAACTGGAGGTTTGCAGCCTGTCGACCGACCACCCACCCGTAACCTGTATAGGGACTATAGAACGGAACGCGACCAGAGTGCGAGTTCGTCGAAGTGGACTGTAGGAAGAAGTTCCCACCGCTGTCCATCTACACGAACCTCCACGCGAGGGTCATCCCCAAGAAGGAGATCGTCGACAAGAACAAGCGCCTGCCGAAAAGACCGAACGTCATCTTGTTCGTGCTGGACTCGGTGTCCGAAGCCAGCTGGCGAAGGAGTCTCCCAAAGACGCTGAACGTGCTGCTGGAGGGGTACAAGTCCACCGTGTTCAGAGGGTTCAACAAGGTCGCGGACAATTCGTTTCCTAACGCGGTGGCCTTCCTGACAGGTTACTTTTTTTGGAAATATCTTGAGGATAAGGATAGCCAGGGAAAACGGTTTTAAGTTCCGCAAGGGTTAGACCCGGGGTAGGACATCCTCAACTTTGTTGACATTGAAGAGAATGTATCCATATGTGACCCATAAATACCCATAACGTATTTTTGCACTTCTACTGCTAGAATAAATAGAAAAAAAATGGATAGTCCCATAGCGACCGTCTATTTTCATCAACACCCGCTATAGGGGACAGATTCTCATCACTGTGACGGTTAGTGGCCCATAAGTTGAGATTCCTTGGTGCAGTTTAGCCTAAAGTGCCTTTAAAGTCAGTTATACAAGGGAGTATTTGCTTTTAACCGAAGGATAGCCGCATTCTGAGGCTATCCAAAATTATAAGCATAGCCCAAGGTTCCTTGTGCCCTGGAATAGCCATGGAAACCATGGAAATCGGTTTTAGGTTTTGCAAGGGTTAGACCCATCCAAGTAGCTACTTTGGCACTTTGGAGAATGAAGACATCCCAACGTTCCATGTGCCCTACTCTTCTAAACCTTCGATTCCAGGGAAGCGAGTGATGACCCCGGGACATTCAAGCGAACTTCCCGATGACATGTCCAAGTCCTACTTCGACGACTGGCCCCTCATCTGGAACGACTACACCAAGGAGGGCTACGCGACGTTCTACGCCGAAGATCTCATCAAATACAATCTGTTCTACTACTTATCCAATGGATTCAAAGGCAAACCGGTCAACCACTACTTCAGGTAGGTCGCACCGTTCGTCCTTAGAAAGCCTTTTGATTCCTAGGCCCTTCTGGGTGCGCATCTACGAAACCTTCGTCTACCGTCGTAGCACTCCGATGTGTTTCGGTAACAAGCCGAGTCACCTTGTTCAGATGGACTATCTGAAGAGCCTCCTTAATGTTTACAAGGAGAAGGCGCCTGTTTTCGCACTTCACTGGCTCACAGAGCTGGGACATGACTGGTCCAGTCAAGTAGCTCTAGGCGACGCGGACATAGCCCGCTTCTTTGAAGGGCTGAAGGAGGTCTTGCGGGAGTCTTACGTTTTCGTTTTCTCGGATCATGGACACAGGTTTGACCAGATTCGGCAAACGGTGGTGGGAAGGCTGGAAGAGCGACTTCCCTTCTTCAGTGTCCATGTCCCGGAAGGGGAGATGGAAAGGAACAAGGAGTTACGAGGGATTTTGCAAAGGAATTCTAAGGTTAGTTAGACAAGGTCTGCTCCAAAACAAAACAACGAAAAAACCAAAACAAAAACAGCGGAACACCGAAAGAGAAGGCCAAAAGGGTGAAAATATAAAAATTATTTTTTTTAATTAA
>KN169021.1:0-13389 GCA_000757755.1 Steinernema glaseri
AGTATCGACTTTCAAATATCGAGTATCGCACAGCCCTGGTTCAAATGTGCATCAACCTGCCGACACTTCAGGAAACTTGTGAAATTGGTTGAAATGCAATTTGTCGTTTAGCTACAAGGTTGGTTACAACTTTTAAAACTTAGAAGGCACTTCTTGTGGCAAAGAAGCTACGTATCCTTGTCCTATGTAGCTTGTCATATGTCGCTTACGGAGCGCAGTCGAAGCATCAGTGATGCCAAGGATGGGAATGATACGATAAGGCTTTGCCCGAGATGATGAAGTGGGAAACTCCATGGGAGCTGTGATTAGCGATGGGAGAACCCAGCGAGCCGACGGTGTTTGAAGAAAAAGAGAAGAAGCACGGATGCCATTGCAGGAGCGTGTGTGACAAGAGAGAGAAGATCCCTTCTTATAAGAGGAGGCTACACTATTGTATGGCTATTTCAACAGCTTGATATTTGGGAAGAGGCTGTGATGAACGTCAGGAAAATCAGTGAGTCACTGACTCATCGGCTTCACTGTGATCAGTTTTATTGCTATTCTGGAGGCGCTGCTTGTGATTATGCTTCACTTCTCTTTCCAATCCGTCGTCCATTTTTCAATTGAGTCCTAGTGCAACTATCTGTGGGTCTTGCAAGGAATTCCAAAGGTGTGAGCTAAGAAACAATGTCTTCTCACATGTAGATTTAAGAACGAAGGCTGATCCCATTCACTACCATCACAACAGCAATGGATGCGGTCCCGCTCGTGTTCATCGGAGACGTGAGCTCCCTCCTGGCAGGTTCTATCCGTCCTGAGTCAGTGCAACTCCTTCAGCAACTCGGTTCGCCATCTTGGGTCAAAGAAGCCACGCGCCGCATCGAACGTCAATGGTTCTACTCGATGGCCATTTATCCTTCCATTTATGTTCCACAGAGCTATACCATTTTTACTCCACAGAGCTGTGTGGGAACTGTCGATCCCAATATGAGCTTTTCACTGGCAAGACGCAGGTTCTCAGTACCTTGCGAGGATGTCGTGATCGACGATGTGGAGACGTTCAATATTGAGAAAGACGCGGTAATCGAGAATACCTTGATCTACCCACATTTCCCGAACATGAACGAAGCCGCTACAAAAATCTCCCGTGAGTCATTTGCGAAGTTCGCCAGTAGGATCTTCCACGGGAAGTCTTGTGTTCATTTCCATAATAGTGTGAGGGATGGAGAAGACGCTTTCGTTTTATCATCGCTCCCGCGGACTTTTCAATCCATCACCTTCCAATCCGCGGACGACAACGCGGAGCACTTCATTCTGGACTCTTTAGAGAGGCAGAACGTTTGTAGCTTGGTCTTGAACGTGTCGAACTTAGATCAACAACTCAAGAATGCGTTCGAGAGCTTAATACTAGACCTGGAAAGTAAGACTGTTCTCATTTGTGGCGAGAATTTGAACGGATACGACTTCTGTGTCTTCGAAAGTTTGATCGAGCGATGGATCGACGATCCGATGAACTACAAGTGGGGCGCCGTAGTTCTAGCTTTCCCTGTCCAATTCCAGCCGTCGATGGTGGAACGGTATCTTAAGGCGTTACCATCCAAAGAAGGAGGCTCCCACTTTGGCCGACGCCATCCTAACGCAAATTCGGTCTTCGTCGCTAGATTCTCCGAGGAGGAGAAATTCAGCATACGGATCGTAAGGGATAATGATCCTTACTACAACGACAGCCTGCGAAAGACAATGTGCGACGGAACCTTGCTGCTTGATTCGGCTGACTACATTTTCTGAATCGGGCATACCTGCCTGCAAGGATTTCTCCGCGAAAAGGGCGGACGTTTTCAATCTCTTCTTAGTTTCTACTGTAAATCCGCCTGCCTTCTTGTTATTCATAATTATATTTTAAAAAATAAAATTTCGAAAATCAGTTATTCTTTCTTCTTCTCGGTGCATCTCCGAGTGCACAGTGTGAGCTTTGATTTGCGGCACAGGTGACTGTTTCAGGAAGCATCTAAGTTTAAGAACTCGAAGATCGTTAGGTCGGCGTTTTCGGGTGAGCTGAACAAAACAGTTCAAGAAGTACCAATATACATCGAAACTAAAGACAATTACATATCAAGACTGGAGAGGTAAGAGGACATAAACAGCTTTACCCCTACTGATGCACACTGAAAGTATAGGCAATATCTTCCATGCACCAACCCAATAGATTCCGAAAGGTGCATTTTCTGAATCTATAACTTGTTTGAGAACAGTGACTTTTTCCTATCCAACTTCTTAACAGGTCGTCATTGTCATTGGGAGTGAGACGTCAAGAATGTTGCTAACATTCAATCAATTACTGATGAATCCTGTAAGAACCCAGTAAAATTGAGCGGTGCAAAATGAAAAAAAAAACGTATCCCGGAATTAGGATACTCATAATTTGTGGACTAACCTAACTTCTGGTTAGAGAAGGAAAACTGCGTTCTTCCAGTAAATACGGTGTTCTCGGTAAGTGTAAGACTTCAATTCACGGTTAGTATGTGACTGTTGTAGTATCAAGGGGTGAAATATCAAGGTGTTCACACTTAAATTCTCCACTTAAGTTTGGCAAATCCCTCTTGGTCAGAGAACACCGACAAAGAATCTGAATCTGAATCAAGTGGGCATTCTAGACAAAAATGCAACTTTCTAGACCCAACGTTAACGAAAAAAATCATTCCGCACTTCTGCGAGGCAGGATGTTCTACGGTGTCACAGTTAATCCGCTTGGACGCGATCTCAACACTGTTAGCAACGTCCTCGACGCTCAATTTCTAAGGCATGTCGACATCTGGACTCTCTTCAACGGGGTTTTCATATTTTTCTTACTCATCCATATTCATGCAGACATTTTCCTTAGAACCATCGCATCTTCCTTCATTCTCCAACAGAACGAAGCGCGGTAGACGCCATGCATGGTTGGACTATGCCTATTACCAACCTACCCTTTACAGTAACCAAAGGTCCTGGGATGAATCACGGTTAGTGTGTGTCCTATCTAAATTAGTCTTACCATCCTTTCTAGAAGAAATAGGAAGCTACGTGTGCCTGTACATGCGTTGTGGTGAAATCATTAAAACTCCAGAAGCTTTTCTCGCCCACATAAACGAGGATCACAGTACAGCAATCTTCGAGAATCCGGTATGTGTGTACTAAACAAAAACACTCCTCTTTTGGTGACCGAAACAACCTTCAGTCCAGAGTTTTGCGTTTTGAGCCTTCACAGAAACAAACAGATCTTCCACTTTTCCAACTATTTAGCCCACTTGAATAAGTTCAGCTTCCGAACCCTTTCCGTTGATCGTATTGCGTTGAGGGGAAAAATCGCCTATGTAGAACAACAGAACGCTTCTATTGTGATGACTTTCCGTCCATTTTTAGTCGGTTAGCCCAAATTGTACAGACTCTCTTACAAGATTTTTGTCAGAGTAGTCGAGTGGACGATTACTGAAAAGGGGCTGTTAGTCGTTGGATAACGACAGAAAAATAAGAGCGTTCTTGATCGAATAAAGTTGAGATTTAGGGAGATCAGTCTCGGGGTATTAAAAAAGTCGTAAATTCAAAACATAAAAACGTTTCTGTCTCCTATGTCCTAAAATCTTTGCAGCGAATTGACAACTCTTTCATCGCTGGATTTGCCAGCAACAGGAGGCAAATCCTGAACATCGCGCTCACCAGAATTACGCCACACGTCGATATTGACGGAAAATTCCATTCTTGGTTACACGAGAGGCATATTCGACAATTCGAACAAGATTTATCGGCGAATCTTCTCGATCGCAACCAGGATCCTCTTGAGATGTGCAGGAAGTACTATGTTTATGCGCTACTGGACCCCACGAGGCTGACGACTCACCCCATGAACACCTCCTTCGTCGACTTCGTAGCGGCCTTGCTATATATTGGCAAGGGCCAAGGAAACCGGTGCTTCGAGCACAATGAAGTAAGTCTTATTCTTATTGAGGGCAAGGGGAATAAGAGCCAGCAACTCTCAAGGCCTGTTCGCATATAAGGAAAATTTGATGGTAGCCGCTGAGGGTGCATTTGATTCCTCTCGTTGCGCGTAGTCAAACGGCGTTCAAAATCTGATTCAAAAACATCGAGAACAGCTTTTCTTATTGATTTCCGGACATTTTCTCCGCCAGACGTTTTCTCCGATGGATATTTTCTCCGACGGACAGTTTCTCCGAGCGGAATTTCAGATACTTTGGAGTTAACTGTTAGTGTCGCAAAGTAGTTTATGCAACATGAAGTCTTGCACCCAAAAAGCGCCCGGACGTTTTGTTTTTAACTTTTTAACGGAAGCAAGAGCTACTTTATCCGCAATGCCTATGCAACCTTAAATAGCAAACCATCAGGACTAAGTTCGAGCTAGGGATGCAACCGGAATTCCGGTTTTATTCCGGTTTTGCAGGTGAGCTCACTTTCGCGCGGTGTGAAGAGAGTCAGACGAACAAAGAAATGATATCATCTACCAATGATATACGGTTCCGGAGCGTTAGACACCTATGCCATTCTTATGTGAAGACATCATAGATAGATATGGTATAGTCGTAAAAGAATCCAACGTCAAGTGTGTGGCCGAATTATTACCATTTCCCTGTTCGTCTGACTCTCTTCACACCGCTCGTCGCGAGCGGTGGCGGGAAAGTGACCTCACCTGCGAAACCGGAATAAAACCGGAATTCCGGCTGCATCCCTAGTTCTAAACCAAGTGCAGAAATTAGTTGATAAATGATTTGTCGAAAAATGCAAATTTGAGAAGGAAAAACCATCCGAGCGTCATATGTTATGTTGAATAGACTACTTTGCAAAACTAACAGTGAACTGCAAAGCATCTGAGATTCGCTAGGAGAAACTGTCCGTTGGAGAAAATGTTCGTCGGAGAAAACGTCCGGCTACCTTTATGGATATGTCCGGGTCCTATAAACCCCTAATTTGAATTTTTTCCCCCTTTACTTTTTTTACGACGCCAACGTTCTGTAATGCGAGCTCGCAGGCAACGGTCCAAAGTGAAGCCCGGGGATTGGGACGGCATGTGCTCTATCGAATGACCCATAGTACGCCTCCGGAGGATAACAGAATGCCAGTTTGCGAGGGTTGTTTTTTGGAAGGTTACGACATTAATACCGTAATTTCTCCACGGTTATGCCGCCCCGGTCCCCGGGCTTCACTTTTTTTAGTTTGACTTAAGAATTTCACCACTAGAGTAGTAATCTAGCCATTATCTAAACCACAAAAAGTGTAGATAACTCGGAAAATCAATAAAGCATTTATAAATAAGCACGCACAAAAATGCCAACGAAAACGGCTTAAAATAGCGAATCATGAGGGGCGGTGCAATGTTTTGATCAGAAACGGGAACTAAAGAAAAAAGAACACCTTCTTATTGGCTAAATTTTTTTATGTTTCTTGTTATTTTTTATTGTTGCATAGGTTGCACGCTCTTTAATTTTTTGTATGTCGTATTTCTCGATAGCGTCAAGTTCTGTCCAGTGTAGTAATAATTTTAGGAAGCAATCATGAAATCGCACACCGATGCTGCCAAAGAGAATAATTTGAGGGGGACGAAGATTCGTAGACTCTGGAATTTGTTCGAGGCGGGCAGTGGCTCGATTGTCATCATGGGAAACATCGGCTCAACTTCCTACGAGGCTCTTCTGCGTGAAAACGCTATGCTGGAGCTCTTCCCAATGAACTTCCTGGCCAACCAGAGCTTCGGTGACGCTAACACCTGGGACAGGCAGAGTTTGCTTCAAAAGGCAAGTTCTAGATGGACCGTTGACGGTTACGGGGTCCTCTCTCTGGTTCGCCTGTATCGCGAATTCGTGTTCGGATACAACCCCGTGATAGGAAGAAGGCAAGTCGCACTTCCATGAATAAATGGCAGTGGCCGACGGTTATATGATTTTGGTAGTGGCGTTGCGATATAGAAGAAGATGTATCCTTTCTCACTCGAACTGCTGTCAGCGGCCTCATCCTTGATATTGTGGACGAGTAGGTATCATCTTATGAAGAGACCTACGGTAGATAACCGGTAACTCATAACTCATGGGTCCTTCCAGGCGCGCACGAAATGTGTCATGTGTCCTTTACATGTGTCCTTTTCAGAGAGAAACTGGAAACTTCACTTCTGGGCCTTGTCACATAGTTCTGCACGACTATGATTTGATGTGCTCCACAATACGTATCGCCGTCAAGCTACTCCACCTAATTTTGTCCCTACTCCTTGTCTCTTCCCCTATCTTCATGTATCCCGTCCAGAAGTCTGTATTATGACGAAAAGGCACGGGAGGAGGTAGAAAGCGGAGATTGAGAGACGCGACATAACTGAATGTTCGCGTTTTCAATAGATCTCCCGAAAGTTCTGTGGATTTAACGAGAAGGAACTTCGGTGCAGGTCTGAGCAACCAACCCGCACATAGCACAGGCCCTCAGCGCTTGCCAACAAGGTCCATTGTACTCGAAGAACTTCGTATCAAGTCTTATCAGTTCTTCGGCCCACTCCCCATCGTCATCATTATTGGCGCCAATCTCGCCATTCGGTGTTTTACCCTGGAAGATTTGCGTAGCAGCACCCCATCTTCCACTCGTCCACACGAAAGAGTTGAAGGAGAAGAACGCATATCATTGGCCTCTTCCGTATGCCAAGCCATCTTCGAGTTAATTCTGAAGAACCAATTCCACGCCGCTGGATTCGCAAACGTCGAGGAGAGGGAGAAAGACCGGCACACAGGTAAGGGCGTCCTCGATTGACGTTCCAAGATCTGTGCGACCTTCTTGAGAACGATCCTCGGTGCATGTTTGAACAACCGACAATCAGCAACTGGCATCACCAATCTCACAAACTGGCCGAAGGTGCACGATTTACTATGTAGCGGAGCGCTCAAATTTATGGGTTCCACCACGAACAGAATAAGTACGGTAGTTCGCTCCTTTTCATGCGATTTCGACGCTCGTTCAGGCTCTTGATCTGTCGCCTCCGGGGACGTGTGTTTTCGTTTCTGTCTTGTCTTGTTTTTCGTCTATTGGTAGGGCTAGATTGTACGGATGTCCTTCTCGCATCAGAACCTCACAGGTGACAACGTGGTAAATTTTCGGTCTGTCTCTGTCTAGATTCGCGAAACGCGCTTTACTTCGAAGAACACTGCGTCGCCGATAATTTTCTCATGCCATTTTCATTTGCAGGAAACAATCATGGCTGCTCCAGTGAAGTCTGAGAAGCCCGTTGTGACCGCGGCGCCCGACAACCGCATCCGCGTCACGCTCACCTCGCAGAGCGTCGCTTCCCTCGAGAAGGGTAAGTCTGGTCTCGCCCAACCGTCATCACAATCGCCTTTTAGTTTCCGAGCAGCTTATCGCTGCAGCCAGGGACAGGTCGGTTTACGTCCAGGGCCCCGTCCGCATGCCGACCAAGGTTCTCCGCATCACCACCCGCAAGACCCCCTGTGGCGAAGGTTCCAAGACCTGGGATCGCTACCAGGTAAGCGAAGTGTTATTCAGCCCAAAATAGCCCATTCCACTTCAGATGCGCCTCCACAAGCGTCTGATCGACATGCGCAGCCCCACCGATGTGTTCAAGCAGATGACCAGCATCTCCATCGAGCCCGGAGTAGATATCGAGGTCACCATCGCCAGCTCCAACAGCTCCGACTAAGACGGTTCCAGCCTGGACATGCGGCCATCCTTTTGTTGTTGTTATTCGGATGCCGCGTAAAGTTATCGTTATGTGGTTGTTCCGTTGCGTTTTTATAAACATGTTATGAAAAAGCACAACTCGGGCGCACACTGGAAGTAGTACGCGGGACCACACTAAACCTCTAAGGTCTTATGGATTCGTATATCGTCGAGGAGTTCTGGGCACAGGCCGAACACGTTTGGTAGTCCCCAATAGAGCAACACTACTTTTGCCGCCTTTTGCCAGTTGACAAATCCAAGGCACCTTGCCGCTTATTGTACGCGGAGAAGCTAGGTCGAAGGAACGAAATTGGCTGCTGGAGCTCTTCCGATGCAGGTGCCTGAAGACATCTTGCAGCCAAGCTTCGAATCAGTTTCGGTTAAGGAAAGCATTCATAGAGACGCGCTTTTCGCCAAAGTATATTTAATTAATCATGGGAGATCTATATAAATAAAAACAACACAGTGAAAATGCAGATGTATTAATGGTGAAATTCAACGATCCCATGGTTGTGGCGTGGGGTCCGGATGAATGTCGCCAGTAAAGTCGCCAATTTCGACAGATTCACTCACCATCTTGCGCACTGGGTTTGAATTCCTAAAAAGAAGTAAGAGTTAAGCTGGGTACTAGACGATTCCCACACATTCCCACGTTTTTGTGTTTCTAGAGCACAACTTACTCAATTTTATCAAGCTCCAGGGACCCTCCGAAGCGAACAGAGCCGCGGCCCTTCGTCTTGATCTTCTTGTTCTTCAAAAATGACAGTCCGTCATCATCCTTCCGCCGAAACTCATCGTCTTTTGACCGCTTGGTCGGCGGTGCGCTCACGTCCTTCACGGCCTTCTCGTCGCTGTAGAAACGTGTATCGTGCTCATAGTCCCAATCCAGCTCATTTCCTTCCTTGTCGAATATGTTCAACCCCGGCCGACACTTCTCGTTCGTCGAATTCCAATTGTAAACGAATCCATCTGAACATCCGACCGTACTCGGCTAAACAAGAAGCGGACGTACCTTTGTCCTTGTGGGTCTGATTCCGACGGGCCGCCTTATTTTCTTTAGCATTTCGGAGATCCTTGACAGAGGCGAAACGGAAGATCAGCATTGCCTTCGGTGGAACGTGCTTCGTGACTACGCGCCACTTGCCCGACGGCAGTTTCATCTTTTCAACGTCGACTTCAACGTAATCCGATTGCTTGCCGGACGCGGATTCATCTGAAAAAGAAGTCGATTATGCACATGAACATTAAACACCGCCAATGTTTTTAATCTATGTCTGCCTTATATGTCGCGTTGTCGCCAAAAATAAACGGTATTTATCTATGCGGAAAATATATGATTACGGATAGGGCATGTACAGAATAGGGAGCTGGTGAGGACCACAGAGCCACCTCGCGGCCTGGAACCCAACGCCCTACTGAGGACACGAAATTCGAGACGAACTTCCAGAGCACTCTAATCCCGTAAATACACTGTTTATTTGCATCGGTCGAAACTCAATCTATCTATAGGCATGAGGAGCATTACACCAACCGGCGCCAGCAGCTCAGTTGCCCGTCCAAAATCTAAACAAACACTGTGCACTCTGTTGACACAGCAGCGGCAGCGTTGTGAATCCGCTTAGAATATCGCGCCCTCGCGTTCGAGCGTCTCGGAAGTGTGAACAACAGACTACTTGATACTCTTGTCGCGCTCACCTCGAGTGATTCGGTAAACACGCGACTTTGACAACCAAGAAGGGGGCGATAAGCACCCTTGTTCATACAAGAAGTGCGCCGAGAGCGCCGTAATTCGATCGCAGCCTCGAAAAGCACAAAAACACATAAGTGCGGTGGTCCTGTTTGTGATTTTTCTACAGCAACTGTATCTGGACAATTCATCGAGCCTCGATCCCTCCCTGAAGATGCCTTCCACTGTCCGTCCTCGCTTCTAAGTCGTACTATGTTCAAATCCCGGTTTTACGCGACTATCAGCAATTTAGGTGAATTCCACGGCCTAATACGCGCGATAATTATCAACGTGCGCTATCGACCTCGACCTTTCTGTGTTGCCTTGCGCAGAACAAAAGATGACAAACATGGGGCAGGTGTAATTACAGCGCAAAAAGTTACCTCTCTTATTGATGTACACGTCGTCGCCGTCCTCTTCAGCCACTAAGCCCTCCTCCTCGTCACTGTGCTCGACCACTTCGCCTTCTTCGGGTTGTTTCTCTAACCTCACACGCTTCATGGTCTTCGACATCGCCAGCGCCATCTGCAATGACAGAAACGTACATCTACATAGGCAGAGAAACAGGCTTACCGAGGCACATATGTCGTCGCCCTTGAACGTTACTGCCCATGTGTGGTCGTTTATGGGTTCCACACTCTCGGGCTTGAACTCGGCGAAAACCCTGAAACAGAGATGTTGACTATCATCTCCGGAGCCATAATTAGAAACCACATGGCGCAAGGTCGTGATAAGGCAACGTCAATCACCCTCGCGTGAGCCTTCACCAATCAATCCCTCCTACGCCTCGCTTTTTGCACCCTGGGGACGGCGCCTTCGCGAAGCAGAATTCTCATTAAGTGTGACGAGTGGTTCACAGGTCCTTGTAATTGTAATCCAATCAGCCGCATTCCGCATATAGCGATTTTCCAGCGCGTCGCATATTAAGCAGCAGATGACAATGACATCTTCATCCGCTCAGAGGGTCAGGCAATTCTAGTTTTGGACATCTAATACAACTAGAAATTGCTTAAACAGAAGCAAGGACCTTCTACGCTGCATGCAGTCGACCAAACCTTTCCAAGCAGTTTAAAAGACACCGTAGCTCTAGATATGGACTTGATCAACGAAGTAAACCCATCGATCCACCCATATTTTCAGCATTTCTTATTTTTGTGAACACGACCATCATCCTAGCCTCTACTGCTCCAAATGCCACCTCCAAACCTCACCATCTAAATCCTCATCCGCACATGACACAATTTCTCCCCCATCTCCCTTATATTGCAGCCCCATCAGGCCATAGGCTCGGTCATCCAGCGCATCATAAACATAAATCGTCAGCTGCGCGGCGCCAAGCACTGCGCGCGGTAACGGCGACCCAACATCTAAATTATTAATTAACGTCACCCGGAGAGGCCCCCGACATCGCTGTTGGCTCGAAGAGCGCCTTTGTTGTTAGCAGCGACGAAAACGCGCCCTAATCAAATTACGCAGTCAACTGGAGAATCGAAAAATGTACGGCCCCTAGCGGCTGCATACATTTCCGACTACTGTAGGCGTCGCTGAGATAGAGTAATTAGACGACGAACCTTTCAACTTGATAGTCGGCCATCTTCGCCTTCACGCTTTTAACCACGACGGCTTGGAGCTGCAGTAGCGGGTTGGAGTGGTCGACTCCGAGAGACTCGTAGAGATCTTCCAGTTCATCGTCGCCGTGCTAAACGAAATTAATTTAGAAAAAGAAGACATGGAGGTACGGTAGCTAGATTAAGACATTCCTTGGTGAGCTAATTCTGGGAATTAGCACGGTACACCGAGGAAAGGCTCGGATGCTGAATCCAAATGGCCACAAGATACATGTATACGTTAAAACAGAAAACATGGAATTGTCCGTATCACACAGAGCTATCAAGAACCTTAAACGCTTACCCGGGAACGGGAAAGTCGCATAGAAAGATATACCATCGTAAAATTCTGAAAATATATCCTGCCACTTAATATTAAATGTAACGAAAAATGCAAAAACCACTGAAGGAGTAAATGAGACACATCCAAGCAGCCACTGAGACAGTTGAGACAGTATCAAAACACAAAATTTGCATGTAATCGATGTGATACAATTTCCAACAGACGAAATATTTCTTTGGTTCGGTTTAGCTCTAATGCTCCTTATTGAAGTCAGGTTAATCAGCATAAATTTAGATATTCTGATAAAGCATGCGAGTAATAGTGCCAGTGGTTTGCACAGTTTTTAAATTCGGATATGCAAATTGTATCATGTCGTTTGACTTTTAAAAACCCCTCAAAGTCCAATTCCTCTCTCGCGATAATCGCTTGGCAGATGAAGTGACGCATTAGGCGTGCTTATCTCGCGATTATCTCCATTTTCTATTCTCTGCGGGTTTCACAGTGGCAAAAACTTGATTAATTGACTAAAAATTTGTTATCGTCTTGAAGGATCTACGCCAGAGATCTTCATGCAGGTGGTTACGGTACCTTAAGGATGTTTACTGTGACTGTGAATGTAACTCTATCTTCGTCGATGATCGAAGCACCAAGAGTTCAACGGTAATCATGGCGTTTTGTCAAAGTGCACTCATTTTTTCATCCACTAGGCCTCGTCATTGCTAATTGGTCACTTTGGGCCGAAGAATACGAAGGAATGTGGATTTTTTAGGTCATCATTGCTATTAGGTTGGCCTCATGTGCCATAGATCAGTAAAGCATGACGAAAAAACAAAGTATTGTGTCGTTTCTCAAACGTGATACATGGGATCGAGTGTGTTTCAAGGTACGGTAGGACACGGCATTCCCTGAGAGTCCTTATGAACTTCAACGCATACGCAAAATATGCTGTTTTTCACCTATTTCTAGCCACTGGAGGTGAACCTCGGCCATGGGATGTTCCTTTGTTCGCCACCTTGGAGGACCGAGTGTGTTTCAAGGTACAGTATTCCCTGAGAGTCCTTCTGAACTTCAACTCATGCGCAAAATATGCTGTTTTTCACCTATTTCTAGCCACTGGAGGTGAACCTCGGCCATGTCCGCCACCTTGGAAAGTACGATATACCTAACTTCCTTTTGAAGACACTGACACTCTGGAGCGAGGTCCTTCATATATATGCACGACCCACTTAAAGACAGTACATAAACCTTTGATTAACTTCTTCATCGCCTGTAGATTGTAATTTAAACACCTTTTCAGCATCTTCAGCACGATGTGTCCCAATCCTTTCCAATGCTCCCCTCTTCGAGCTTCCGTCACTGACCTCTGCTCACTTCCAGCCAATTACCATCTTCAGGTTGCTCCCCTGTTCCCTGACGCGTCAATTGGCGAAACCGGATTTCGCCCTCACTCTGCGTGTGTTCACCTATAAGTACGTCTCCGTTCTGCGTCTATGTACATATGCGTGCGTGCGTGAACCGCAACAAGGCCAGGTACACTCATGTCTCCCCTCTTGAATTGCCCTCCGTCCCACCCCAATAACATCATAAAATTTGAGCGCGCCCGCCACCGAACAATAGCCGATGAGGTGAACAAATATAAACCCGACCTTCTGTGCCTCCGTATCCGCCGCCGCGGCGGCAGTCCTTCCTTGTCAAATCGACCCGCGCGCTCCCCAATCAATGAGGGAGGGGCAGCACTGCTGCTGCTACTGCTGCTGAGTGCATAATTGCTGTCGACGGCGGCGGCGGCGCTGTCGCCACGGTAGCCGAAAACAGGCCATAAAAATGCGCGCCGGCAAGAGTCAATAAACCCGCCGGGCTGTTAGCCTAAAAGCGGCCGGCGGCATGTTCCGTTTGCTCAGCCTTCTTGGGACGTCGTTGTTTACGGACGGCCGCGGATCACGCACAAATAAACGACGAGGCGCGCATCTAATGCGTCCATCACGAATTCGGTCCTTCGACGGCGCGGCGCATGACGGCGGAGATAATGGCGACAGCGGCGGCACGATAAAATAAATATCGCGCGCGCACGGACACCTATCGTATTTCGAGGAGAC
>KN169021.1:17905-29633 GCA_000757755.1 Steinernema glaseri
CGAATATGATTCATAAGCTAAATATGGTCTAAACGACCTCCCTTATATATATTCTCTTTTTTTATTCGCAAATTAAAACAGAAGAATCTCTGATCTCTGAAAGTCATAGTATAGTACATAGGAGTACTACACTTGTATAGCAACACAAACGACCCAAAACTACCCCCCATCTTCCCTGGGCTCCACCATGCCCGCACCCTTCCTTCTCATCTGATTTCGCCGTATCCGCTCGCCCCCGCCAGCCCTAAGGCATGCCGCCTCGCCGCCTTTTTTGGGCCATTATCAACGAGGCCCGTCTGCGGGCCGCGTAGCCCACGGCCATCCATTATCCATGGCCGCGCGGCCCCGATAATGGCGTCCCGCTCCGATCGGCTTCATCGGCGCGAGCGTGGCCTTTGTGGTGAACTCGGCGTGCTCTTGCCAGCCGTGCCCGGCCACCACGATCGATTTGCCAGATTTTGCATCGGCTCTCCGTTGCCGCCGCAGCACAGAGCAAACGCGGCGTGCGCTTCAAGAGTGCTGCTGCGCTCTCGCTCGCCTCCGTGTGTGCCGACTTCTCGCCGTCGACGACGTCTACGTCGTCGTTGTAAACGCGGCCAGATTTGCAAACCGCAGAATCTGGGGAGCACGCTTCGGGCGGCTCCATAGCGCCCGCTCGAATATTCACCGACCAAGGTCACCCGTCTTACGCTCGCGCACCCATAAAAGGTTGTCCCGGCGGCGGAGGCGAACGGCGAACGCGCAAAAACAGAGAACCGGGTCATCTTCTCCACCGTCACAACACGGTGATAGTATCTTTGAATTTTAGCATCGAAGTGACCTACCTGCCGGGCACGACCCAGCCGCTCGGAGATGTCGATGCCGAACTGCTGCGCGGACGAAAGGCGATTCCTTAGCGTGTCCGAGATCTAGAAAGAGGGCACGTGTCGTTAAGGGGCCGATGAGCTGGCTGCCTTATTTTGGGTGGAACGGGAGGAGGAGGTTACCTACGCAGGCTGTGACGAGCTGCTCTGGACAAGATGCTCGCACACCTGAAACTTTGCTCACCTACGCCTAGCCAATTCTAAGGTTGAGACGAAGTTCCAGGCGGCGAGCATCTCTACCGCTTTGAGTGTCTTTTTCAGAGGATTTCAGAGGACTTGAATAGGGTGGAGGGTTATGCAGGTGGTGGTGGTGATTCACCGGGGATTCCGGGGTGACTCACGGACGGACGAGCGGCAGCAGGCTGGGCAGGCTGTGCGGCTTGGGAGGAAGGAGGCGACGACGACCACAGGACGCGCAGCACGACCACCGACCGAGACCGCGACTCGGCGGCATCCATCTGCCCTGCGCCGCTGCTGTCGGCGCACCGGACACGCCCCTCCCCCTCGACGCCCCTCCGCCGCCGCCACCGAATCCGCCGGCTGCAAATCGCGCGCGCGCCCCTAGAAAAGGACAAAAGGGGCTCACGCGCACGGGTACTGTAGGCCTGCGCCCTCTGACCCCCCGATCTCTGGCCACCCTTGCCTCTTGGGCTCTCTAGATGCTCTGGACCCAAATGTGGATCTAATGCGGCGAGCGGGGGGCTTCGACGTTTCGCGCGTCGATGCCTCCAGCAAGTAATTAACAGTTTTCCGAGAGAGAGCGAGCGAGCGTGCGCGACGGCGCCGCGCAGAAGAGGAAAAGAGCGAATAAAAAAGAGACGCGGCGGCGCGACCACCACGGAGAAGAAGAACGAGAAGAAGAAGAACAGGCAACCGAGCGCCAGTGCGCCATGACGACGATCGATAACTCTCGATGGAGCGGATGGATGTGGATGATGCGGGCGGATATGAGGAGTTGGGGAGCATTTCGGCGCACGACAACGACCCTCCGTGGGGTCGTGAAGCCGAGTAGATGGGGCTGACAAGCGGAGCTTAGCGATGAGGTGCGGCTGAGGCTTGAGGGCTCAAGGTTAAATTTTCGAAAAACCGAACTTTTGGGGAGTATGAAGTGTGGAATATTTAAAAGTACGAAGTGCATGGGGTGGGCAGATGGTCCACGTGACTGTGAGAGGAGTGCTCCGAAGGAGATGATAACCAAAGGACGCGATGAAACTAGAGATGATGGGATTTAAGTGTTTGCAAACGACCCTCTGTGGAGTCTTTTCGGGAGGATTTGACAGGATATATGGGCAAGAGAGGGCCAGAAAGTCCGGAAAAACGATGCTGCTTAAAATGTATGGAAATCTGTCAGTAGGGTCTCCTAGGTAAGTCTATACTTGGTTTGGCTTGACTATAAAAAACAAGATTAATGTCAGTCATTCTCCGGTCCGCCATACACGTCATTGTGGCTTTGTTTTGGGGCGTGTGATCTGCATTGGTCAATGTACATTGAGATCGGTTCTGGAGGGTGGAGAAGATTTGATACGACCAGATGTGGTGCTCGGGCTGCACTATATCTTTCTGTGAAAGGATGCATCCACGTACATACTTAAAAATACCAATTTTATGTGTATTTTTGCGATATATTGTGCATGATGTAAACAAAATTATAAGCTGTCCCATGTGCCTCTTCCCAACTGATTTATTTTACATACAGGTTAATTTAGGCACTTACACACCAAGCGTCGCCCGGGCTCTAGGTGCACAGTTCAAAAGGTTCCCTTGTCAGGGTAGATACCGATGCAGTTTGGGGTACCCTATTCATTATAACCTGTTTACTACAGCGTCGAAAGAGTTGCCGTTTGTTGTCATGAAAAATGAACTGCAAACTACAGGTGCGATAGTAGTGACGAGCAAAAAACGTGTAAGTATGTCAAGGATACGATCTTAGACCCTAATTTTACCGTTGGGTCAATACAATTTGGATCTGAAGGATATCTTTACGCCTTTCGGATCGACAAACATGGAGGGCGAGAAAATTGCTTTCAGGGATGTTTAAATAGAGAAATTCATTGTGGGACCAAAATATTACGGCGTAAAGATATCCTTCAGGAGGGGGACGTCAGGGGACTGTAGCCTACCAGGGGACTTCCGCAAAATATTACATCCCAATAGCGTTCTTAAGGCCTGTACTTGATAAACGTATTTAGTGGACCTTCCTTGTCTTATTAAATCTCCCAATATACTGTAGCCTGTCAGGGGATGCCAGTGGTGGGGGGAGGGGTGCCAAGGGACTGTAGCCTGTCAGGGGAGATTTGGTGATCAATTGTATTCTATTGATCCTGGGAGCGCCGACGAAGCTACTCCACTCAAAATGCCAACCAAGAGCAGGTCGATAAATTTCGCCCTTGCGCTCCAATCAACACTCCCGGGACTAATGGCCGCTGAAGCCGCGAAGTGTCGTGACAACAAGCCGAATTAGCCGAAACAACCCGTGGTGCGGCGGGTGTGCGGAATTACCAATTTGTGAGGGTCTTAAATTTATTGCGCTTGGGCGCAATGGCGCCGTTGGGAAATGTTCACAGGTGAGGTGTGAGCGATTGAGCGAGGTTCGATACGGACTGGACTTAAGGTGGACTGGAAGGGAGTGAGTCAGAGGAAATGCACACACTTGAAACTGTCACGGAGAAAATAAGTGGAAGGGCGAGGAGAAAGCCTTGACCTTTATCAGGGGTGGCGAAGACCGATAAAGATACTCAAGAAGTACCTTGAAATTAGATCCCTCATTGATAAGACCATGACATTACTTTTTATGTTTTGCACCCTTGATATGGTACAATTTGCTCAGTTTCGTGGGAGGTCGGTTCAAGGTTAATACGTAAATTTAGAACCTCTCAAAGACATGTGGAACCCAACAAGTTGCGGTGACATTGCTAGAGCTGTGATTCAAGAGTAGAAAATTTGAGAATATTCCCACGATTTTGAGACCGATACTATGGAAGAATTTAGAGCGTGAAATGGCTATGTTAATGATCCATCCGTTAGTGGAAGATTATGGCAAAAAGAGAACCAAACGTTCATCTTTGTTATATTGATGAAACAGTGCACTCCCACCTGTCGAACAGGATTCTTTTTGAATAGGCAGAGAAGTTCAAAAGTCGATGGTTACCCGAGTTTCGATCGCCTCTTTTTTTTTTCAAAAATTCCATACTTGTTTCAAGATTTCGAGACCGACACTATGGAAGAATTTTGAGCTTCAGTTTGAGGTTATCAAATTCTTCAAAAATCTCAAACATTCAAATCGACGTCAACCCTATAGAAGTGGATCTTCTTTGTGTAACTAGAACGGCTAGTTTAGAAACTAGTGATTTCGAGATAATTCCATGTTCGGTCGCACCTTTTTGAGTTCTTCTATAGGCCCATTCCTCTGGAGATGAATTGAGTATACGATAAATTAATGTCTGCCCAGCTTAAATCTATTTCCGCAATTCTATGAGCATTGGAATCTGTCAAGGTTGACTCCGGGCAGTTGCCGGATGCTCTTCCTCGAAATCAATCACATGTCGAAGTCATTTATAACCGTTTTTTGGCTCTTCGATCTGTTCAACATGAGCCAAGCTAAACCGAGGCCGCTGTGAACCAGCTCTAATGACTTCGTTTTTTCGCGCATAATCCAAGCTCCCCCTCAAACGACTCAAAATTTAACGACATCAATTAGTCGCGGCACAGCTCCGAGCGGCTCCAGCTGGTCTTCAATATTTTACGTTGTCATTTTTTGCGCTCTTCTGCAAATGACTTTCGAAATTAGAACGGCGCCGTTCGTCCTCTTTCGAAATTCTCGTTTCTGACTCAATGCACCGCCGACGTCGATCCGGAAAAAGCGGCCGTTGCTCCTGAGCGCCGCTTTCAGGAACTTGAGGGAACACCGAGTTCTACTTGGCGCTATATATGTAGAAGCAATGTGACATTTGGCGGCGGAGACTGACTAAGAAAAGACGTAATTGTCGGTTGGAAAACATCATAAAACGTCGGCAATTATCTGGTTATGCACACAATTGAAGCGATCGGATCAATCGCTGCGAGATTTATTATGTACATAACTCAAAGCGCGGGAACGCTAAAGGGGATCTAGGAACCGGATATGTATCTCTTATAGGGTTCTTTTCCTTTCGTTTTATTGCACAAATGAGCTGATCATTTTAGGAAATTTTTTGGGTTTTTTGTTTTGAGTTTTCTCGAGGATTTAGAGGAAGAAAGGGATCGTACATTCAAGGGTTTCCAGGTGATATTTTTCGCCTTATTTGATGTGCTTAACATGACTGGACATGTTCATTACATTTACAGTTTTAAAATGAAAGCAGTATTTGCTTATGAATCGTAGAGATGAGTCATTATGAATGAAAAACAAGTGTTCCCGTTTGGTTCGAAGGCCATATGACGAGGTTTCCCTATCAGAATGGAATTCCACTAAAAACCTTTAGATTCCGGAGATCAAAAGCATCAGAACGTAAGAGGAAGCTCTGTAAAAGGAAATAGGGAGTGACTGCCAAGATACTTCTCCTATTGTTATGACCTTCTACAGCGAGAAGAAACGTCATGGTCAGCTACAAAGCACTCCTTCTGGATAGACGAGGGAACTTTACGTAAGAGAATGGTAGGTGATAAGATCTGAAGAGAAGAAAGACGGTAAGAAGAACTTGACGACCGTTTGAAGCTAAACGGATGGGGAAAACAGCGCGTTAACTCTACAGCTTGTCTTCTGAGCAGTTATTGCGAACCATAGGAAACTGACCGGGCTTCTATAACTGGAATCATGGAAGAAAGTCACTGATAGTCAGTAGATATAAGTAGCAATAGACGTACAGTACGGGATAACCACGTGTAGACGGGTTTTCTAGATTATAGCGGGCACTAGCTTCATAACTACTCAAGAAGGGCCCATGGGTTCCCAACATCTAACAAAAGGAAGCGAGACCAACCTTACTAGGACCCGGTGGAGGCGATTGCGTCTTTCTCTTTAGAGGTCGGCTCTTCATGAGCTCTGCCTCTTTCCGCTCGAACTCCTCGCGACATTGCTCGAGAAGCTCCTGCTCCTTATCCAAGTCGAAAGCGATTCCGTCATCTTCCATGGCTTCTCTGAGAAAGCTGAGTTTCAGGATACGGAAGCAAATCACATAAGAAACCAAAGCTGATATACAGAACTGCGGAACGGCTTCGCAAGGACAGCCACAAACACAGTTGAATTTAACAGTACCAACGGGAGAGTGCAGGGTGTTCGAAGTAGGAGCCACAATGGCGCGATGTGACTTCGGCTTGGAATGGAATGAGATCTGGGACATTAGCTGGATGACTATCGTAAAAGACTACAAAACTCTGCCTACTATAGGTCAAGCCTAGGGCGCGGAGGAACATGAACTACTAGGATGCTTCAACTGGTACATTGTGGGACAGTTAGGGACTGGAAACCAAAAGCATCAGCGCCCTAAAAAGACGCATTTCATCAACTGACAATCCACAGGCAGCCGAAGCTGTCCTCCTCGAGTGCCTGTGAGGTACTCAATTCCATCAATTCCATGAGATTTCGGTTGGGGGTGGCGAAATCCGCCCGTTAAGCCAAATCAGGACGCCTGCAGAGGAGGTGCAGTTCGGCTGTCGCCACCGGGTCCAGAGTAACCATATTCCTTGGCCGCGTTGGTCGTTAAGATGTCCGAAGTATTCGCACGAAGGCAGATAAACATTTTTCTATGGCCATAGGTCTTGGTTCAAAGCTCAAGTCCCAAATTCACACTAAATTGGATCCAACCTCGGAACATGGTTCTCCGGATGAGGAATAAGTACGGTAATGACTAAGGAATCGGCATAAGGAGCATGTTCACTCTGAGGGAACTCTTCCAAGATGTCGCCAGTTCGACCCGCCTTGTTTGTTTCCTTTCGAATCCAGTAGTCTCGCGCGGAATTTCTGCTTTGATCCTTCTTCCACTCTTTGGGGTTTGTTTCTAGGCCGCAGGGCTTCACAGCTTTTCCTGAACAAGACCGCGAGGCAGTGCGTTCTGCAATTTTATGATGTTGGTACCCCATGAAGGACCTTGTCGACTGTTGCTTGTTGTGTGAGTTGTAAGTGGCGCTTTTATAGTCTCGCTTCAGTATCGTGTCTGTCTTACCTGTCTTGTCTGCTTCATGCAAACCATTCTAGATCCAGCGATGGAGCCCCGGGACGAGGAGCTTATGGATCTCACCCCAGTGGACTCAAACAACAACAACGACGACGAAGAAGATGTGCATGGTCCAGCATGTCCCCGAAGGCTCTACGTCGGAAATTTGTGCTTTACGACAACGAAAGGTAAGCGTTCTCCTTCCTTCTTTGCTAAGGAATATAGAGAGGCGAAAGCGTCCCAATCGAATCCTTCCCTTTCGAACTTTCTAAGAATCTTGGCCTGTGTCTAATCCTCGAAAATCTGGTTCGTAGATCGGAGTGCTGATAAGCTTTTCATCCTTTTGCATTTCCTTGTTTTTTTAGAACGCCTAAGAGAATACTTCGCCACGTTCGGAACGATTGAAGTAGTCAGCCTACCGTTGAGGGACGGAAATAGGCGGAAAAACAATGGCTTCGCGTTCATCCAGTTCGTCAATCCACAAGCAGCCGAAGCGGTCCTCGCACACAACGGTGGCGGAGTGCATCTGATTGACGACAGAGAAGTAACAGTGAGTCTACACTTCATGTTGTCTAGACCTCGTCTACTTCCTTCTTTCAGGTAAATGTTAGCGAAGCTACGAAACAACGCCGCCCGACTGGACCAGTCACCTTCTTCATCAGCCCGCTACGATCGTGCACCACCACTGGTATGTGTCTTGTAGACAGACTGTCTGAACGTGTCTAGACATTTAAGAAATGCTGCGACAATACTTCGGAGAGTATGGCCGTATTAGTGAAGTCTATGTGGTCCATGAAAGAGTCAAGAAGCGAGCCCGCTCTTGTCGCTTTGGATACGTCACGTTCGAGGACCCCATCGTGGCCACGAAAGTCCGCGGAGACTGGAAGAAGAAGCATTATATCGACGGAGCATGTGTCAGGGTAGGTACGGATGAAGGTCACACATATACAAGGAGGTATCTTCTTCAGCTTGAATATTTCAATTTGGACAAGGAATATGAGCGATGCTTAGGAATATTCAGACGATGGCAGCGGTGGCAGGCTGTGCGAGCGCGCAGAGCTATTAAGCAACGTATTAGCAGGTACCGTGCCGAGAAGGAAGGAGGGAGCGACGAGAAGGAACGCATCAAAGACTTCAACGAATGTTCCGATCGGCTGAGGCGCCTTTCCCGAAGTGCTATTCTGGATTTTCCGGACGATTGTTATGCGACAGGCTGACTGTTTTTCGATATTTTAAAGCGGTTTGTGTTTAATAATTTTCTTTTCCGGCTAGTCCTCGGACAATAAACTTTAATTTGGCTTCAATGTGCTTGACCAATTGTTTAAGGGAGTTATGTACTTACTAGGAGAAGATGACCTCGGACTACTTACTACTACGAACTTCTCGCTGAAACATTATCTGGCGCCTGTATAATGAATGTGGTGTCATCATAGAGCCTCCCCGATCCTTGGAATAATGTTGACTTCACTAGAATCGCGGGAACGTCGACAGAGGCTTGCCGACATGCTTAGCAGGTTCACTAACAAATGTAGAAGAGTCAACTAGTCAATGGCGGAGAAGCATAAGGATAATGATGAGTTCCGGGTGACGGTGCAAGATCAAAGTGGAGATGACTCGGAGGACGACACCGACACATCTACGTTGGAAACGGTCCCACAGGCGTTTCTATGTTTTATTTTCCTTTCTACCCTGGTGTCAGCTGCCTGAACACTGCTCAAGGTGCTACAAGCTATCACCATTGGAGATTCAAGTAGGCTGATGAGTGTGTTCATGGTATCCCGCCTTCCTGTTAGGAGATAGTCTTTATCGTTTTATGAAAAAGGTTTATCACTCTGAAATCCTTCGAATTCTCAGATGGACGATGGCTGAACTGATCCGCTTGCCGTAAAAGGGAGAGCATTTGGCGTTCTGAAGACCTTCTTTAGCGCTCGGTGGACATGCTTGTTGGTCAGCAAGTAGAGTAATCCACTTCCGACTAGAAGCTCATCTTATCCCGGGCTAGAGCACAGCACATACCATGAAGCGCAGTCCAAGAAGCGGTAGCCATGAGCATAGCATATTCCCTCAAGCTCGGATAGTTTCTACTACAATACGGGGTTACCATCCAGAAGACGGTAACCAGATCGCCAATCAGGGCGGCTCCGAAGCTCTGCAGCGAAATCTAAACACCTCTTAGAAAATTGGACCACATTTCATGGCTCCTACTGCAATGTGGTAGGAGTATCCAGTGGTACGGTAGGTTTTGCAGATGTAGCGGAGCATGACCAAGTAGCACAATGTGGCGAGTGCGGGGATCACTGAGTTCTGGCGAACATGGAACAGGCTTGGCTGGAAATGACAACGTTTACATGACTGACAAGGGGAGATGTAACACTGTTTGACCATTTCTTTGTTAGCTTCTTCTTTATTTGGGGCAGATTTGGGGGAGGTGTCGCCAAATCGACGATTTTTTCGGAGGATAGGGTCAATGTTGTAAACTCCATACTATCCATGGTTGGTCCTAATATTTTGTGTCCCTTTCGGCGACACAAAGCAAAAATAAATGATTTTTACCTAAAACCAAAAGCTAAACTGGAATGTGCGGTACTGAGAAAAGGGTGTCATTAAATAAAAGTAACAATTTGTTCACCCTTCCCGACGCTCTGAGCATGTTGTCCTTGATCCCTTTATAATTCTGGGAAAGGAGAATGTACGTATCTCAAATTTTGGACTACACTCCTTGAGGAGATGGAACACTGTTTGACCTTTTCTTTGTTACCTTATTCTTACTTTGGGCTACGTAATCTAAGTTCTTCTTATAGGCTTAAATTACTTCCTTCCGAATCCCCACATCATCTTATTGCTTAGTTAGGCGTAGGACTTACCATGCCGCTGACGTAAGCGCCTCGATTAGGAACGTAGAAGGCGTAGGTTGGATCGCTGGCGAGGCCAAACAGTGCGTAAAGAAACATAAATAGTGTCCAAATCCAGATCTTTCTTCCTCCGAAGATCCCCAAAGAGGTCTTGGCGTTGATAGAAGTGAGCACCCGGTTGAGAGCCAGGACAACGGTGGCAATGCAGTAGAAGTACCAGGACACGACGACGTAGTAGCCCAGAAGGTAGAACCAGTAATGGTCGTCCGAGCAGTAGTCGAAGCCGGCGAGGGAGGCTAATCCTGCGACGAAACATGTTAGAATGAGGTTGTTGATGCCTGCAGCAATGGTGATGGCGACGAGCTTGTAGCATGAGTGTTTGAAGAGATGTGGCCGGCTGTATAAATAAGATATCACGCCAGAAGACATATCCTACCAGAAGACGAAGCACACGAACCCAGAGATAGAGATTCCAATAGCTCCAACGATGATGTAGATGATGCCAATAAGTCGGCCAGTTCTTGGGTCGTCAGGATTAACAGCTAGCACTAGATGACCCCGCTCGTCGCAGAAGGGATGTCCCATTCTAAAATATCATTTAAGCTACTTGAAACGACGCAGAATTTGCACAAATATTAATTAGTCTCTCGAGTCTTGCAACGCCTACTTTTAAAGAATGGGGAACGTTGAATAACACGAGGGCGGAGCATGCAAAGCTGCAAAAGGTGGAGGAAGTGGAGGGGCTTAAAGGCTTAAGTGTGAGCTTTGATGAAAAGAAGATGATTCGCCCATTGGAAATGCAAGCCAGGGTTGAGAACGTCCTTGACTGTTAGTAGTAGAAGGCGGAAGTGGGGCCAGAAGTTCAATAGTTTCAAAGTATTGGAATGTCGCATATGAAATGACCGATTATTTGACAAATATTAAGAGAGAAGAAAGGAGCGACAAAGTCATCAAAAGTGGAAGAATGAAAAGTCAAATCACATGAATGCGTCACATAGGTAGAAGATTATAGTCTCCTCCTCGTGCCTAGGAACTAATGGTACCTAATTTTCGAAATTACACAATGATAATTAAAGGTATGTACTCGGAGATGAACTTAATTCCGTATACACCACAGGAGATGTACTTCCTACGAGGTGGTCACAAATTGATGAAGATTAAAGACGAGCAGAATCCGATAGGATTAAAACACCCTTAGCGCAGGGTACTTGGCAGGAATCACTTCTTACACTGCATTGCTAGCCTGTAATTCCGTTTTTTACCTTTCCACATATTTCGTGTTTATGCCTTCATGTTTCACATATTCAAAAACATTTATTGAGAAAAAAACTGGTGCATTACAGTATCCACCTTCTTGTAGAGCTTCTGCCTTGCGTTGTCGAAACGTTCTTTTTGAGCAGTGCACAAATCTTGTAAGTTCTTGCGATGATTCTGCTCCAGGTGATGCCTCAACGCACTACTACGTCCTCTGTAAGTACATCCCCTAACCGGGCAGTCCATCGTGAAGTTGAGTTCAACCGCCACATGGTTTCTCCTCGACGAAACAGTGATGCAACGAGTCCCACACTTCTTGCAGAAGGGCTTCACTGCGTCTTTTCCAACGGTCTCCGAGAAAGAAAGCAGGTTAGTTGGTGGGAAGTACTTCATCTCGTGGCTCATCGCAACCTCGTTGTTCCGATCGAGCTGCTTTTGAATCAGTGCTTTTCCGTTGTCTGGAAGGGCGTCTTTCGTCTTGTTATGCTTTATCCTCAAGTGACGTTGCAAACTGTTGTTGGATACTGTAGCAGAGCATCCTCCCACAGGACAGGAGACTTTCAAGCCTTCGTGGACTTGAATGTGACTTCGGCGGTTGTTCCACTGTCCTTTGATCTGTTCTTTGCAC
>KN169021.1:35530-50540 GCA_000757755.1 Steinernema glaseri
GGTCTGTAAGAAAATGTGGCGGGGAATATCAGTTTTGGGAAGAAGATGCCGAATCATAGAAAAGCGAAAGTGATCTGAGAAATGACAAAAATCAAGAATACAATATCGAAAGTTAAGATGAAACGTGGTGGTAACCATACGCTATTGTAGTAATGGAGATATCGGTGTGTTATTCCAGTGCCTTGATCATGGTTCAAAGATGCACCTGACAGGAGAATTACCGCTATTGTTGTACAAGACGTCTAGACATACATATTAATCAAGAATGCAGTATTATTACGCAAAAGTAGGAGATAAGTGTAGTAGATGAAAAAAACATGGAAAGGGTATGCCATTCACTTATGTATAACTAATAATGACCTGATCTATCGCTATCGCCTTAGTACCAGTACATCTAGCGAAGTTGGACGGAGCAGGTAGCCTACGTAGCTGAACCTAATACTCATTTCAAGCAGCTTGGTAACACATACACGCAGTAAAATGTACTTAGCAGTTGCAGGAACGACACGCAGCGTTCTTGGATATCAGAGTTCTTGGAGCAGAAGTGCACGCTTTAAAATTCCTGCATATGAGTGTGCAGCACTGTAAGCTATTGAGTATTCTATCGTAGATAAGTGCTCCAGCTGTCCTATCCTGTTCTTTGAAACAAAAGGGGACACTCTCTTTGCAGATGTCACCGGCTGTACTTCCTTGTTGCTTCATGCAGAGATCACACAAGTCACATCGTCATTGATGCAGCAGCTTTGCATTCCCTACCATCTAAAGGTTTCAATTCTAGGCTGATCCAGCTGTTCTGTCCTGTTTATTGGTACTTCAAACCAGTGATCCTAGCTAGAGGTTTAATTCAGATGCCAAGCCGGAATCTCTGCTTCGGACAATCTAGAAATTTTAGATATTCGGGCTGCTTGCAAGGCGTTAATGTTTTATTGCTTTCATAAGTTTTTTTCGAACGACAGTGGCACGATATCTACTTCAACTGTTCCTAGTCTCAATTGTGAACTCGGAGAGCGGCGATATCTTCACATCCATGCAGAAGGCGGCCCTCAGCTTCCTCCGAACCGCATTGTTCATGATCATGTAGATGACACCACTCCCGGCTGAAACCGACATACACATCTTATATGTCGTAACACTCAAAAGCGTCCCTACCGTGCAGTGAAGCCCAAATAAGCTCGCCGATCACACCTGCGTACTTCGCAGTCTTTGGAGTGAGGGGAACGTTGAGAAGAATGATGTACGCAATGATGGTCAGGTCGGCTAGCATAGCGATGGCAAAAGCCTGGATGGAGACCTTAACTTGGAGGGGAGTGATTCTCCTAGATCCGTTCTCTTTGAGGACGCGGTGCAAGAAGAAGAGCATGAGTGAGTAGGCACCCGTGAGAAAGACGAATTTGAATATGTTGTTCACGGTGAGCACGACGTTGAACTGGAAAGGAACGGATACTGTAATTGGGAAGCCACAGGGAAAGAATTCCCGAGTTATATTTTTAAGTGTCTTTGTTTTTTAAAGTGTTTTCAGTGTTTTTAAGTGATTTTTAGACGGTCATGATCAATTTGAATTGGAATTGGAATTGGAGTAGTCCTTGATCCTACAAGTCACATAAGTGTTGACCAGTTTACCTTTCCACTCAGTCTGTACAGGGCAAAGTAGCCGTTGTAGGTGTGGTAGAAGTAGAACTTGTCCGGGACGATGAGTGTTCCAAAAGTTGCGTAGGCAACAGTCACTCCAAACCAGATGTAAACCTTTCTTCCTTCGAACAGGAAGATCGCCATCTTCTTGTTGGCGAACTCGAGCATCCTGTTCAGGGCGAGGACCATGCTGGTGGCGCTGTACATGAGCCAGAAAACTATATCCAAGATTAAATGATCTCCAAAACTTCAGTACTATCTTACACATGCCCTGTTGCACGACGTAGGTGACCCACATTCCACTGTTACAGTGATGAATGTTGAAGATGGAGAAGGTCCCGGGAATGATGGTGCTGTTCACGAGGCTCAGAACATCCAGCGCTGAGCTGAGCGTCATGAGTTTGTAGCAGGAGTGTTGAATGAGGGGAGGTCGGCTGGAAAGAGTTGTCAGAACATTTGGCGAGGTCTGAAGACCCAAAATCCCAAAAACTGATCCATTACCAGTACATAGGACCTGGGACTAACTATTGAAGAAAGCATTTTAGCCTTCTTTATTGGGACCGCTCAGATTACGGTAAAATACACACTTCACAGAGTGTGCTACAAGTGGACTCTACAGTGGTGGAATTCATGTTTTTTTAAACCGCAAAAATGCTCCTTCTTGAGAGCAAAAGGAGTGGATCATACTTGGTATTGTCAAACATTTTTGGGCTATCAACAACAGCTTCATTTTCAGATCCCCAGACGATATTTTGTTGCACCTACCATAACACAGATAACACAAATGCACAAACTGGGAAAAAGATGAATCCTAGCACGACGTAGAGAAGCCCAAAGTGTCGTGCGAAATCCTCTTCGCCTTGGCCAACAGCATCGGTGCCATTGGGATCCAGGCTGAGGGAACCATTGGGTGTACAGTAAGGGAGCATTGGAGGAGAATGGAGAAGCAGATCTGAAACCATGGAAGGTAACATCGGCCAAAACAACTTAAACATTAATGAGTTTGTAAAGGTTAAGAAGACAGAATCAGTTAAACTCAAGGGTAAATACTCAGAGGATCATAGAACCACCGCAGTTATGTGCACCTCCAAACAGTTACAGGAACAGATACAAGGTGGTATAGTTACGAAACCCTTTGCTTTCCCCTTCACCTGCTTCACACGTCGATGGGGAGTGACCTTCCACAGTTTGCGCACCTCGCTCCGAGTGTCATCGAACTTAAAACCACAGCATATAAAGGAGCAACTAACAAATTAGAACGACAACTCATCATTGCAGTTGTAAGTGCATGCGCTAGTAAACAAAAGTACCGAATGCACGTACTTATTAATCCCTGTTATTTTTTCCCGAAATTCTGAAATCCTAGGCCTGCAGAATTTCTGAAGAAATTACACATTCGTGTTTCTGACAATTTTCTAAGTGCTGGTTTTAAAAGAAGCAGATGGCTTTGAATGAAACGCTTAAAAGGAAACCTTTTGGTTTTTAATTGCATTAGAAGCCAAAAATATCGGTCTATGGCATAAAACCATAGTTCTTAATGACAAATAATGGAATACTGGGGCTTTCTGTAACGTTTTTGCTGACAATGACAAACTCGACATTCATAAATGGAAAGTTAACAAGAGCTAAACAGTTCGGGGGTTAAGTATTTGCTGTTATAGCAGTAATCAAGCACTCAAGAGAAAATACGCTGCCATAAGTTTATCGCCTGCTTTTTTATATGTACTTTGCAGTTGTTTAACATATTTAAGTGACCTTCACATTGTCCGATCATTGCTCTATCGAATCCAACACAACTGCGAGTAGGAGAAAAACAAAAAAAAACTGTGGTTGCTACGTATTCCTGTAACATTACATCGTATGTTGCTGTGTTTAGACGCGTTTCTGACCACTTGTCTATAAGTACATAATGCCCAATTCCTTAATTGCTTCAAAGAAGGACGCAAGGCACAGACCTTTGGAAATCGTAAATTTGGTGACTCTATTGGAACCGGAACCGGACTTCTTTCATTAACCTGAGGAACCTCTCTGCTTTTGCAAAAAAGGCGAATGTTTAGAATATGCAAACCACGTTGCAGTGGCAAAAACCTGCAAAACAACGATAAGATTGGCGTATGTTATAGTACGGATTCTGTTTAATGCTTAAAAAATCTAACAGTTTAGATATTTTTTAGGCTAAGATTGCGCAGAAGTCGACTATTAAAGATGTCCTCCACCACACATTATTTAAATAGCCCCAGAAATGTGAAGAAGCCGGCGCAATACATATTATTATGAAGACAATATGCGCTACTCGTTGATGTACTTCTTGTAGCATACCCGCCTACCACTATGGATAAAGTAATTCTGCTCGTTATTGTGCTTTGTATGCTGTATGTATGAATGAACAGCCAAGTATGAACTCGATAATCTGATTCGCCTCTCACTACATCAATGAATCACGAATTAAGCATCACGTGCGCTTGTTCCCGGCTTATAAAATGCGCGTCAAAATTATACGCCACCAGTATGAAGGATTTTCAGAGCATTTTGAGCAAAATCAGTGACAACACGTTAAAGAAGGTGGTGAAAAAAGTAGATATGAGGGAAAAACAAAAATAACCAAGAAAAAAGGTGTGGTGAGGCCGTCTGAAAAGTGGAAGGATTCTCAGTAAAAGTAGAGTAACAGCCCTTGTATCTATTTCCACAGATCAACTAATCTTGGGTGAATACTTCACTTTGGACATTGTATTATCACATTGACACACAAATCAATTAGTTCTGTTCTCAATGGTAAACTCGGAGAGTGGTGATATCTTCACATCCATGCAGAAGGCGGCCCTCAGTTTCCTCCGAACCGCATTGTTCATGATCATGTAGATGATGCCACTTCCGCCTGAAGCAACTATAAACCTCTTAAGACTCTAGAGCTTCCCTACCGTGGAGAGACGACCAAATAAGCTCGCCGATTACACCTGCGTACTTCTCTGTGTTGGGTCCGAAAGAAACATTCAGAACGACGACATATGTTATGCTGGTTAAGTCGGCCAACGCCGCAATGGCTAGAGCCTGGATGGAGACCTTCAGCTGAAGAGGGGTGATCTTCGTGGATCCATCGACTTTGAGGATACGATGCATGAAGAAGAGCATGACAGGGTAGGCACTGGTCAGGAAGATCAATTTGAAGAAGTTGTTAACGGTGTGCACGAGGTTGAACTGAAGAAAGAAGCTTGATATTTAGGAAAGAAGCTTGGAAGTTCACCTTTCCACTCAGTCTGTACAGGGCAAAGTATCCGTTGTAGGTGTTGTAAAAGTAGAACTTGTTGGGGACAAGTGCAGTCCCCGCTACTGCGTAGGAAAACGCCACAAGAAACCAGAAGTAGACCCTTCTGCCCTCGAAGAGGAAGTTTCCCAACTTTTTGTTGGCAAACTCGAGCATCCTGTTCAGGGCGAGGATCTCGCTCGTGCAGCAGTACATCAGCCATACAACTACAAAACCTACTTTCAAGCACTTCAGCGCCACTTACACATGGCCTGTTGTGTGACGTAGGAGACCCAGATCCCGCTGTTGCAGTGATGAATGTTAAGGATGGAGAAGATCCCGGGGATGACGGCGTTGTTTATCAAGCTGACTATGTCCAGGACAGTGCTCAGCGTCATGAGCTTGTAGCAGGAGTGCTGGATGAGGGGAGGTCGGCTGGAAAGAGAAAGGATTTTTAGTAAAAGGAGAGAAACCACCATTGTCGTGTACGTTATTTACTCAATTTATCCTCAAATATTTATCCTCAAATATCCTAGATGAATTCATAAGGGGCAAGGTTCAGACATGTGACAAAACGCACGTTTAACAAAAAGCTAAAGACATTTGTAAAAAAAGAAAAACGAAAACCTAAAGACACGTGTATAAAGTAATATTATGTTTTGCTAATTAAGGTTAGCATAGGCATTACGGATAACTTTGGTCAAACGTTTTTCGGTCAAATGTCTTTGGGTGAAATGACCGGGCGTCTTAAGGAGCACACAAATTGTGACGTAGGAACTAATGTAAGTGCATTCAGGACTCTACGGGTTTACTGGTCCCTCATGGGTTTAAAAAAAGTAGATCAGCGCTGGGGGAGGGGAACACTCAACGTCCAGAAGTACCTTCTGGTGGATGCTTTCCGCCCTCCTCAAGGATTTGCCAAAGTAAACTGTGAATAAGGCTATTTCCATGCCCTGGAGCAGAAATCTGGTACGGACAACGGTATGACCATCTCCTTCCTCCACTTACCAAAGAACAGAGAGAACGAAGGAGCATATTGTGATGAAAATGAACCCGACGACTATGTAGATGAGTCCGAAACGTCGCGCAAAATCCTCGTAGCCTTGGAGTCCTCCATCGGCGCCGTTCGGATCAAGGCTGAGAGAGCCGTTTGCGGTGCAGTAGGGAAGCATTCTGGGATAAGGATGCTGGAAGGCTACAGACAATACGACGCTGGATTTGCCGGCAGCTGTTTTTTACTTATCGGACGTCCTCAATGTCACAACAACTAAACATTTATATGCTCTATAGCAAAGGTTGTCAGACAAATGCGAAGATCGTCAGAGGATTACAGTAGTACACACTGAAGAGAGTCCAGTCTCATCGCTCAGCAGGTCTCTCGGGGAATATATTTTGACGGATCTAGGACGACAATGTTCGGATTTTTGGTTAACTGTAAAAATTAAACGCCCTTAGAATGGGAAAAGCTTATATCTGCTTCGAAGATTATCAAGAAAGCTTTTTAAAGGACGCTGTCCTTCTCTGGAAAGCCTCGTATGGTAACATCACTCAAGAAGTGGAAAGCCTAATCGGGATCCATTCATAAAACATAACTGAACAATGGCTAAGCTGGTGAAGATTCTTTTGTGTGTAAAACCTTTCGTTTTCCGACTTCCGGAGTTTGTAATCCTCGGAGAGTTCAAGGTGAGGAGACTAGCTTTAAAGAGGACATGTCCTTCCTTTGAACTCGTGAACCTGCCAGGAGCTGCTGGTCATACTTTCAAACTTTTATTTACAACAGTTAAACTTTATGATTACTAGAAAATGCTTTGGTTCACACATTCTAAAAATGCAGAGCGGTAAGGAAAGTAGGTCAGCGACAGAGGTACTGAGAAGCTATGGCACAGTCATTATTATCGTCTTGAGCTAAGCTACGGCTGTCATCAACATTTACAACAGTTACAAATCAACTTCAAAGACGTAGCTACGAGATCAGCATCAGGTATACGGTAGCACAGATCACGATGGCGCAAGCACTTTCCTAACTCTGCGTTGCTTTTCCTTAATATTGACATTTGCAACTTTACCAAGCCCGTTCTTGAAGAAGGACTCTGCACCCTTTAGTGGATGCAGCTTGGCCAGATACTCTATCAAATGACCACTGGCTGCTGCTTTTGAGAATTTTGCGCTCCTTTTCCCAAAGAGACAGTAGACGCTGTCTTCTGTCTAGGAGACCAATGACGTCCCTCGGGATCCGTTTGCAGAATCAGTCGGCTTTGCAGAGGAGCACACTCCGGCTGCCAACGACTCAGTAGACCGGTGGGATTTGAAATGCTCCACACAGCGCTTCTGGTTTTCTGTGCACTCGTAAGTTGCTCATCATGCTACGGACTACCCAGTGTTTCACATTTCAGCTCTTCGCAGCGGACACAGCCCAGCAGAGCCTAGCCGACCTGTTCAACAAGACGGTGGATCCATGCGACGACCTCTACGGCCATGTGTGTGCCGATTCGTCAGTAATGCGCTCCATTGTGAAAGACAGAAATTGGGCCTTCTTTCGTGATGCTGTAGATGTGCTTGATGTAAATCGGACGCACTCATTCCAAAGGATCGTTAATGTAAATTTTGCTATTCCGTACAGTGATTTATGGTGATTTTAGGCCATTGTAACGGAAACACAGAAAGGTGAATACCAGCAGGATCGATGCCGCTTTGAACATATGGAAATCGAAGAGAGCGACTTTCGTAATAGGTCAAAGGACTACAAAATCGGGTACGCCTTTGGACAACTGATTGCATTCGGACGTTTCGGCAATCGTACTAATGTGAAAGTATTCCGGGAAGTGCAAACAGCGACTTCCAAATACTACGTCATGGAAGGTAATTTGATATTGTTTACATATGTAAACATATTGAGGGATCTGTTTAGCAGCGCACACAATCACTGTTAACTCCATCAAGGACATAAAGAACGATTTTGTGAGGGGAATCTTCCGCGGCCATTACGATCAATTCCCTGAGTTGAAGGTTGGCCAGAATCCAGGATACGAGTCGTTTAGCTATGAAGATCTCAAGGCGGCGGATTTCAAAAAGGCGATAATGAGTAAAACATACTGGGAAACGGAGAAGAAGCAATTGAAAGAGATCGCCAGTAACCTCACCGTAATTAAGTCAAGCGTTTTTCATATTTTCTCAAACGTGATAGTTTTCAGAACACGCACTATATTTACTCGGCGTTGATGTGGCACATGTTTGCTGGATACGGCAATGTGTTGCTTGCGCACACTATGTATAGCCACGAGGACAAATTCAATCCTGGGTTAACAAACGATTTGGAGGAATTGGGAAAGGATGTTCTTCGCGAAATTAGAGACCACGTCATGGTGAGATTTAAGAGTCAGAGTTTCTTCACTGTTCAATTTTTCACCAGAACGCATCCTGGATGGCCAAGTACCTTCGTGACGAAACAGTCGCCTATCTCGACCGGAGCAATGTTATCATCGGAGTCGAGAAGAAGTACCGTAATCTCACTCTGTTGAAGGAAATGATGGACGTGTACGATAAGGAATTTGACCGCGTGGAAGTAGGCGACCTATGTGAGCTGGAAATGCTCTCGAGAGCTCATGGTCTGGCCCGCCACAGGCTGATACACTTCCACAAGAGTTCTTTGATGGTGCCGTCAGTGATCTACCATTATGAATACACTATTGCTAAGAGAGACATCTTTCGAGTTGGATCGGCAAGCATTGTAAGTCACGAGGATGTAATGATTCATATATATATTTGTTTGAAGCAAGTCTTTCCCGGATTTGTTTACACGCTAAAAAACAACATGCCAACAGCTTTCAAGTATGGATCTGTCGCTTGGGCGATCGCACAGCAGATATTCACTCTTCTCGGGATTACTGACGCTAATCCATTTTGGTTACGACATTTAGAGCGGGCGACGCTAGCAAAAGAATTCCAAGATCAATTGAAGTGCTACACCGATTTTTATGAAACCAACCAATTCTGCTTGAAAGATCTCGGTGTAAGAAACTCGCTGCCTTTTTCCGAATTTACCTTCTTTTTAGTGTCCTAGTGGGAAACTCAAGGCTGACGTCGGATTCTCCGATGTGGAAGCAGCTCGTATCGCTTTTTCCATCTTTCGAAGGCGTGAGTACGCACGGAATGGAACAGATGATGGAGTATCCAGAGAAGCCCTCATGTCTCCCTCTGCTTCCAGCTACACGGAAGAGCAATGGTTCTTCCTTGGACAACAATTCTTCAGTTGTCAATTCATGCCGCTTGAAGTTGAACACAAGATAATGGTAGGGAACCCTCGACCGAGACCTCAGATTCGCACAAATGCAATCGCGCAGCAGATGGCGAGCTTCACCAAGGCGTTTGGCTGCAAGAAGGGACAGCGTAACTATGTTACTGAGAAGCAGTGCGCTCTCTACGCTCCGGAGAACATGGAAGAGGATCGTAATTCGGATAATGTGACTCCATTTATGGTTATCTCCGAAGGTGGATCGCAAACCGCCATGCCGTCATCTTGTAGCCTGCATTTGTTCATCCCCCTTTACATGATGATTTGTGCGTATGCTCTAGTTCAGGAATCCTGAAATTAAAACATGATGTATACATCTGATTGAGGAACAAATCCGATTGTCCCATGCCAACTGAAGCTAAATGGAGTTTGTTCGACATTCCTTTAAGAGTGTTGACGTGAATGACGAGGGGACCATCTGCAATGCGTTAGACTCCATTTCGCAACCGCACTCGGGATGTAAATGTACACAGCAGCGTTTGAATCCTGGACTTCTGAAGCCGGTTCTCTTGCTATCCGGAAGGAGTTCTGCTAAATGTTATCACACGGCGATATATACATGGCTGAATTTGATCACGTCAGTCTGGAACCTTCTTGATGCGAGTTGAATCATTTATCAGAGAGCTTTTGAGCCTTCATCCTTTGTTTTCAGCTTTCAGCGACAACTCGATCCTCGTCAATTTTTAAGGTCTTCTAGTCTTCCAGGCGAAATGACCGAGTGAGCGTCGTCCATGCCCTAGTCCCAGTTGCCCCTATTACTATCATTATTATTCCGACAAGTCATTAGCAGAAATGTATGGTAACAGTTTTCGGTTTCGTTTACGATTACGGTTAACCGCTATAAATCGGCCGGATATCAACTCTAGTCACTACTCAATATCATCAGTGCTCATTTATCTGCTCATATGTAGGACAGAAATGGGGGTGAGAGTAAGAATGCGCCCACAGAGGCACTCTAGGCTCCGTGATGGAACAGCTTGATCTTCTTCGCAGGGTAGCCGCTGTAGTATCCGTCCTCGTTTTTTATGTCGCCGTTGAAGACGTTGTAGTACGAATCCTTGTTTCCGCCGTCGAGAAAACTGTAGGCGTCGATACCGGAGTGCCAGCCAAAGGTGCTGCCCATGTCGTATGCGATGTAAGGACGGCAGCAAGCCGACAGGAAGCAGATGCTTAACATCACTGTCAACAGCGCCTTCATCTGTAACGAGTTCCACAGTTTGTGGTAGTCTAAAGGACAATCCAGGATGGGAAACAATCTACGCGGATAACAGAAACTACGTACGCAGGCTAAAAAAGCGGCATGCAACACTAACGGATATGATGATGTGTCGTGTTTCTTCACGAAGCCACCTCAAAATTAAGTAATTAAACCTCAATATACAGTAATGCGACATAACTAACAAAACACGGAACGGTATCCAACACAGACACGTGCTTAACGAATCAACATGACAGTAAATAGTATGAAGGGGGGGGGGGAAAGGGAGCCACGGCATACAGATGGAAGCAAGGCCCACAAGCGAACATACAGGTCATACATGAATGAAGGTCGATGTGTGGGCAACACAGAACATGATGCTTCTGGGCGGTGTTCATTCTTTTGTAGAAAGATCCGTGAAGGTAGGCGGGAACAATTAAAGGAACATCCGGTCGGTCACACCTTAGCCATCGCTTTAGTCATGTTGTCTCCGCGAGCGAGCGAAGCCAAACTACAGAACATCATTTCATCCCTGCGCCGTAAATGTGGGAAACAGTAAGATAAACAGATAAAACGAGATCAACCATATTTAGAATTTTATGAGTTGCCTTCAATTTGGACCGCTCCATTTTCGGCTCTTTGTCTCATGAAAAAGTATCGAAACGGGGATTATTTGGGCCATTATAGGCTACCTCGATTCTTAGCACAAAAGAAAACGGCTCTTTCTTGAATAGCTCGTTCGGCAAAAATAAGCATATTTTTCAAAATGTACCACCGTTGTCCTGTATGCTCTTTCAAGTTCGTATGCAGGCCGATCCGGCTAAAATCGGGTGTCTCTATCACTATGCATATATGCGGGAAGCGGTACCCGATAGGCTCCGCGAGCAATCCCGAAGGCCATAAAACCCAAACATCATGACTAAGAGGACTTTATCCCACTGACATAGCAAAATTTGTTGTTCATGTTGTGAACCGTGACCGATAAAGTGCTTCTGACTGTGCCCCCACTCCCTTCTGAATAATGCTCTGACTGTTGTAAAACACAATAAAAGAATTCCGGTAAATGGTCCCTAAAACTAATATTTAGTTATGCATTAAACATCAGGGAAGAACCACAAACAATTGCTCTAGTGTGAATGTTGTTCGGACAAATCCAGAGATCATATGAATAAATTGGACACTAAACGTTTTTCAGGCTTTCAGGCCACTTTAGAGCAGTTAAAGTCTAACAAGAAATCCATGGAAAAATTGGCAATCCTTAAGTACGTTTCGATCTCTTTGTAGCCATATATTTACATCTGAAAGGGATAGCATGTAAAAGGCACAACACATGAAGGGAATGTCGTCTTTTCTGTAATTCCAAAGTAGCTAAAAGAAAGGTTTTGTCAAAAAACACAGTCTGATGAATAAGCGTTAATAATTTCATTTCCTCTGCTTCTTTCTGAAAGCTATGCCACACAGATTTAAATTGAGAGTATTTTCAATTATTGAATTATCTTTGTTGCAGTCGGTATCGTTGTTATATCCTTCATTATGTTATCGCGAAAAATATCGTCACAACAGCTAAACATGTTATTTTTGTGCATAGTCCTCCGTAGACAGGCCGGTTAAGAACTACTGCTTTTTTATGGAGTTCATGGAGGCATTTAAAACAAGTATTGCAAGCAAAGCTGCCGACTTGTTTGGCAGAAGTGGGCCCGTAGAACATACCACCTTAACGATAAGTCCCTTCTATACAACTTTTAAGTTGTTCTGCTATTTATCAAATCTTTCACATGGCTTCCAATAGAAACAAGAAAACAATGCACCGATCAACTTAATGCGTCGCCGTTCCTTCCCTCGTATTCTCGGTGTAATCGTTCGGCGCGATCCGGGCACATCCGCAAAACACTTCCTTCAGTCGCTGCTTGACGGCCCTGTTCATGATCATGTAGATAATCCCAGTCCCACCTGGAAGCAGGTCAACGTGACCTTATGGCCTGGAACAGTTCCTACCGTGCAAGGAGATCCAAGACAGCTCCACCACCATCCCAGCATAGGCGCCCACGGCGGGGCTAAGGGGAACGTAGCCTATGACCAAGTAGGCCAGGGTGGCGGCGTCGGCCAAGACTGCGATGGTCAGTGTTTGGATGGAGACTCTCACTTGGAACTTCAGTGTGCTGGCTATGGTGTGGGTCCTGAGACGACGGTACATGAAGATGAGCATGAGGGAGTAGGAAATGGTGATGAAGACGAATTTGAAGAAGTTGTTGAAGATTTGGATGATGTGCGGCTGGAAAGAACCTCAGGTAAAAGATCCTCGTCAATCTACCGTATTTCCCTCAAGCATAGATCCATTGTGCGAAGGAAAGAACCTTGTCCCCTGATATGTAGTATCCCGGAATCGTACCTCTCCAGAGAGCGTCTTAACAGCTATGTATCCACCGTAGGTGTTGTAAAAGTAGAATTTTCCGGGAAGTAGAACTCCTCCTACCATCGCATAGGACAGCGCCAACGCGAACCAGAAGTAGACCCTCTTCCCTTCAAAGAGAAACTGGGCCCAGGACCTGTTGGCGAACTCGAGCATCCTGTTCAGCGCTAGGACTTCGCTCGTGCAGCAATACATCATCCAGAAGACTGCAATGCTACTTCATTGAGGTATGAATACGGTAGAGGCCTACACATTGACGGTCCGATGACGTAGGAGACCCACAATCCGTCCTTGCAGTGGTGGATGTCGAGGATGGAGAAGAAGCCGGGAATCACTGCAGAGTACAGGACGTTGAATATGTCCAGGGCGGTGGTAAGTGCCATGATCTTGTAGCAGGAGTGGTGAATTAGGGAAGGTCGACTAAAACGGAAGATGAGAAAGATGTGCTTTTCATTGCAAACGGTTTTTTCTACAAGAGGCACTTGTGATATATAGGAAACAAGAAAAAACGAGAACATGAGAAAAGAAACAGTTTCTAAAAAGACCACTCGATTAGTCGGTTTGCACATATATGGAAATAGAGCGTAGTTTTCTTTGCTAAAAACATTTCTGGTTTCAAGAGTGCCACTTTGAAATGCTTATTAGGCATCCCACTAATTAGGCATTAGACAATCAAGCACTAAATGAAGAAGAACAGTTGAGACTGTAGATCCAGTATCCCACTAACTTCCTATGTAATCCGCACTCCTGTCTCGAGTCCCGAGGTCCCATAGCCCTGTTTCCAATGTTCCACACAAAACTGCTTACTAGGAATTGTCCACAATTGCAGATGCATTAATAAAACACGGCAATAAAAGATATCGGCAATATGCAAAAGGTAAAATTTTTGGGTTTACACTCTAGCTCTATTCTGACCTGGGGAGGAATTTACTGCTTCTACCTTGTTGGCTACAAAAATTTAACTGTTTTTCTATAACACTCAATTTACAGCTCTGCTATCTGCTCCTAAACAACAATGCTTCGCAAACTATCCTTATAGAATAGGTGTAATTACCAACGCTTGAGGTATCAAACGCCTAACAACAGGATGTAGCACAAATGACCCTTAACTCTAGCTCTACACGAAGGCATACCTCGAGGCCTCGATTGGATTTATTACTCTGACTTCTCTGCCCCGATTCTGCCCTTCTTAGCTGGTGCTTCCCTAAGACTTTCTACCTAGTCTGAACAAGTAGTCCATGGAAGCTTAACGATTTTTTGTTCCAATCAGCAAACTGGAGTTCTAGGAATGCAAATTACTAACTCACATAAAAACCGAAAGTACGAAGGAGCTGATCGGAATGGACACCAGTCCAATGGCGACGTAGATGGATCCGACGCGTCTCGCGAACTGCTTATCCTCAGGGATGCCCTCATCGGAGCCATCTGGGCTGAAGCTGAGCGATCCGTTCGCTGTACAGTAGGGGAGCATGGGAGAGAAGGAAGTGCCGGTCACTGCCGTTTGCCTCGAAACGGGCAATGATTGTTTTCTCGCCTAAGCCACGTGCCTTAATATCATAGGTAGCATTAAACGTGGAAAACTTGTTTTGAACAGTATGATGATAACGGCCTCCGGGGAATTCCGTCAGAGGTGTTTTGCTGAAATTTAATGTTTCGCGGTGCCTTATTTGGATAATGTCATTTCTGAGTCCGAAGGATGAATGATCAGTCTCGGACTTCCGGGTTTTACCGCTCGGATTATGTGTTAAAAGATCACAGGTCAAAAAATGACAAGGTGGTGGTGGTTTTAAAGCTCTGGGACCTGACAGTCGATTTATTCATAATCTCTAAGGACAGGTCGGAATGAAACGTGGCGAAGGGGTCAGAATGGGGGCCATCGACGGTGGGGAATACATTAGTTATGGTTTTAGACTCAGCCGACAATGTACCTTTTAGATAGTCTAACGGAGACTGTTCTATAGAGGACCTACGGATTCTGAAGGAATCTTTTGAACTCTTGTTTTCTTTTTTCTTTTGAACATCTTTTGGGTCTTGTAAACTGGACGCCTCAAAGACATGTCCAATTGTGATTTTTTTACCAACAACGCTCATCTTTGCTAGTGGCGCTGATGGGCTTCAGAAGTCTGAAGAAGGGCCTGAAGAAGGTAAAATAAAAGGATTCCAAATCAGCACAACATAGGGCTGTGTTCCTGTGCCGAGCTGATAAGGGGGGTACGTGAACTGTCCCCCTCGGATCCGGGT
>KN169060.1:1414-20085 GCA_000757755.1 Steinernema glaseri
GAGCGGGGACTCGAACTCGGCCCCAAAAAGCGATGTTCGAGGCGATTCATTCTATGCAAATTGATTCATTCTTTACTACACTGCGAGCTGCGGTTCCTTCTTTTGAATCTGGATGGCACACGGTACGGTAGCCTTAAAGAAGGTATCTTTTGATAACCGCGTTCAGAAAGTTACATCCTGGACAATTCCCATAGGGTTTTGCCCTTCAGAATAACCTTCCATAATTTCATTGCTGACTGTTTGTTCGTTTAGCCGTTTAGTGACCGTTTAGCCTATAGAATTCTCGCCTTAAAGGAGGATTTCTCTTAAAACGCAGCCTCTCTACCATCGGTCCCTCAAAAATCCTGAAATCTCCGGTTGGTCGCGGAAGGTCGCGGAAAAAGTAAAAATAAATGTTTTAAGTGAGCTGTACTTTCCGTCTCTGAACCATTAGGACCCTCTATACGGGTAAATACCTTTTCCTAAGTGCGAAAAAGAGACAATGCACGTTTCCGCCCTAGTAGCTCCTTGTCTTTGGGTTTGTCCCTCTGAAGTCCTAGTCTTCTTTGAGGCTGAAGTGCAGAAAAGTGATTTCTTTTGTTCCTAGAGTGTGGAAATACACTTTCCAATGAATCGGGCTATAAAACTTGTTAGCAATCTATTTGGAGTGGTGATAGGAGGTGAGATGTCAAGGTTCCAAGCATTTGGAGTGTAGATCCAAACTCTAACCCTGTGCACTTACAATTTACGACTTACAACACGCGACTGGCAAGAACCTCGAGCGAGAGGCGTGGGCACTCTAGGAACACTTTAGTCGGATTATGTTAGTGGCGCCGGTCACAAACTGAACAGGGAAGTGCTTTTTCCGGATAACACAGAATGTTGTGTACTCCTTTATGGTGTAGGAGATAGCGCTGGAGATAATTATGAGACCAGGAAGCTGGAAAATATGTATCCTTTGTCTTCGAATAAGGGTGGACAGCTTAATCACAGACTATTGTGCTGAAAGCGGGTCGTATCCACCCATGAAGATGACCTCTGGCCGGGCAAAGAATAAAGTTCAATCAGAGACTATTGTTGGCGTCTATCCACCCGTAGTGGGGCATTTGAGTCAAAGAGCCTTGGAGTCATCGCCATAGTCTCTGTTTCTTATGGTATTTGAATAGAATGTGTGTTTTCATCTTGAGAAGGCTTGTATTAAATTTTCCACACGTACATATATGTTTAATCTGCCTAAGAGGTTCTGAAAGTTAAAGTTATAGCGCCGCGTCAGTTATAGTCCCCAAATAGGATGGCTTAGCAGGCTAATCTAGGACACCTAGTAAAATAGGTTGCTAGACGGTTATACTATATTAGTAGGTATTATTAGTTAGAAGTATAGAGGATACCTAGTAGAATAGGCAGATACAAAGAACTGAGAGGCTGCTAGATCCAATGAAATAAACAAGTCTTACGCATCTGACGCATTTCTTATGGTATTTGAATAGAACGTGTGTTTTAATCTTGTAGAAGGCTTGTCTTAAAGAGGTCCAAGAATCAGTTATTGTCCCCAAATAAGATGGCTTATCTAGCAAGACAGTCTAGGACACCTGCATAGTAGTATAGGTTGCTAGACGGTTATACAATGTTACTGGGTATTAGAGGTATAGAGGATACCTAGTAGAATACGTAGACGCAAAACTGTGAGGCTGCTAGATCTCATGGAATAAACAAGTCTGACGCATCATCTAGTCGACGTTTATAAGATACGATTGAGGATAATGAGGTGACTAAGAAGCTCATGGTAATTATGGTGTGATTATTTTTTAAGTCTATGACATGGTCCTTGGCTGAACAAAACTGAATCAGAGCTATATGTCACTACCATGTCCATTCTGTGCATCTGTCTTTGATTAAGGAACCTGTTTTTTTTTATTCACCCTTGGTTTCCTTGTTTATTAAAGGTGGACAGTGTCAAGGAGATCCAATCCCGCAAACATCTTAATTATAGACCATTGTTTTGACTTGGATAGAGTCAAGGGTCTCCGCCCCTGCAGATGATGAGCTCATCAAGAACCTCCCCAACAGTCTTTTCATCTATTTTATTCATACAACGATAGCGTCTCAACCACTTTCTCATTATAATATGACGGCGGAAGGTCCTTGACTTCCGTATTCGTGTGTTCTTCAAGATTGACTCTTTTTACAAGTCACTTGATACTTCCTGTCCACATGCTTGTCACCTACTTGTCACCTTTCAATGATGGAAACGTCCAGGACTTCCTCATCTAGCTGATCAGTGAATCTATCCAGGATAGGAGATCTCAAAACACCACTTTTGACAAATATGGTTCTTGACTTGACGTCTTCTGTCACCGTGCTTGTCAACTACTTGTCACCGTCGTCTGGACGGGATATCCAAAACTGACTATTTATGTTTTCTGCCCGCCTTTCGTCAAGTATATCAGACTCGATGCTCCAATCCCGAGTCCAAAGTTCGCTGGCAAGAAGCTCAGAAATCCGACTACTCCCCCTCTTCCGACGGTCCCTCTCATTAGTGGAGTCGTTTCGCGCTTCGAATGCGCACGTTGTCGCTCGGATGACCACCTCTAAATGTGTCTGCTTCGTCGAGAAGGAGGAAACAAATAGGGACGGGAGAGATTTGGGATCATTAGATAGGCGTGTCGAGGGTCAAATGTCCGATGAAAGCCGATCTTCTAGGGTCTATAGACACGTCCTGTCTGACCCCTGGAGACTTCTGGGGTCTGTAGACACATTCTGTCTGGCCCATGGAGTCGTTTCAGCCTGTCTAGACTACAAAGTAGACAGATTATAGTGTCCTCAGACCTGTCGGCTACATTTGGATTTCCAGCTACATATTATAAGACCGTTAATCAGTTTTTATGTCGACAGATTTGCCTTCTTTTCCCTCTGACTTCCTCTTCCTCAATCTAGCTCCTCTTTAAACAGATTTTAGATAACCACTTTAGGGATTCAACATCGAGATTTCCAGCCTTGCATCATTTTAATCGAATTGGACCGTTTTAATGTCGCAGACAAACCAATTCAGAGCGTAATTGGTTCTGATTCGGTTTGTAACCCACGTCCAGAAGCGCTTCCATGTCACACGTCCCCGGGTGCCCTAATCGATGTCCTTTAGGCACATCAGTGATCCCTGTTTAACGAAGCCCAATTTCATTGTTTATTTATTCGCAGTCTTTATAGTCATAAGTTATTTATGCACTATTTGGTTAATTTTATGATTATATTGAGGACACCATCTGCTCGTACTAAGAGAACGAGCCCGAAAAGGACTATTTCCCGGTTAAATTTCATATGTGTTATGTTACAAAGTCCATATGTCCGTAGGAAGATCAACGTGTGTGGTGAAATTGAAAACTACGTCATTTGGCAGAGTACGGTAATAACGAAAAGTTTGACGTGTCTCATCCTTCCGGAAATCTTGTACACTTCTTTAAGGGAAAGGCAGTGAAATACTTGTTTTGTGTATTGTAACTCTTTGGACCCAGTTAGTGCTGATCAATTAAAATCGTTGTAAGGTCCAAGTTCTAGTAAAAAGGTAGATTAAAGTGCACATTAGTTCCGGAATCCTAAGAAGCAGGAATTAATGGTCCGAGCTCTATCGAATTAGCGAGTTGCCCTAAACGATTCTAGTGATAACTTGCCAATAGAATGGACACGTGACCAATTTACCTCAATTGGAGTGCGTAACTTTGTGGATACGGTAAAAATCGCATCAGGTTCACGCAATTCAGCGTACTTTGTATTTGTATGGACCGAATTCAGTAAGATAACCAGAACTGGTCCTTTATACGTAAGACTATAAAAATATCTAACTCAGCTAAATCCGTAAAATCCACACTCTAACAACACCTAATGAAAGCCAATAGGAGCTGATTAAAATGCTAGGATAGCGGCAATTCCTGCGTTTGTTTCCAACAATTGACTGACTCTCTTGGTTTGGCCAAAAAAAGAGGAAAAGTAGGTCAGAAAAGCCCGTTGATTTATAGAGCCTACAAACAGTTAATGGAACTGATTATTTTGAAACATTTATGTCCATTTGTGTAGCTTAGGGTTCGGCATACTCCACCCTAAACCGCAAGAAAAACGGCCCTCGAAGAACAGCTCCTAATGGAAGCCAATTTCAACTATTCCAGCTACCTATTGTATGATCTACTTCCACTCACCCTTTGCAAAGTTTGCAAAGTCAGCGTGACTCTAGCATGCGTTTTGATCCTTTTACCACCCTATCTTATATGTAGCCGCATCGCGTTCCGATTAAAGATTCATGAGGCCTGACCGCCAAAAAAGGAACTAGAATAGTCGATGTGCTGTGAGTGAAAGTAGGACGTTACTCGAAGGACTTGGCCCTCTTGAAGCACGGAATTTTGGATTTCTGTGAACTCCGTAACTTACTGCATAACACTAATCAAGTTTTAATGGGCTAATGCCCCCACAGAACGAGGAAAGGTTTATTTCAGAGTAAGTGTTTACTCGATTAGCTCCAATTGCTGTTTTTAAACTGCTTATGTCGGCTTCCTGAAGTGCCCTTTTGCGGTTCTTGGTCAAGCACTTTTGGTGGACCCATTTCCTGGAGAGTCCGTTTCCTTGAGGACGTCAGATGTTGATATGCAAGAAGCAGCAACTTTGAAAGTGGTATTTAAAAGCAGCTTATCACAGTAGTGAAATTTACATACTGAAACAACGACCATGGCTCCCGTGCAGTCATGTCCGAGTGGTTAAGGAGATTGACTAGAAATCAATTGGGCTCTGCCCGCGTAGGTTCGAATCCTGCTGACTGCGAATACTTTTTTCCCTCCTTCTTCCTATGTTTTCCTTTCCCAGGCGGTCTTTTGTTTTTGCTCCGCCGCGGCCATCTAATGGGGAGACGTCACGATAGGCCGTTTTGCATGCTGTTATCCTCGGCCTTCTTCCGCCTCACCTCCAAAGAACAAAACGCTATTTATCGCTATTTTGGCGACATTTCCATGGGAAGCGAGTTGTCGCCGTCCTCCCAAAAAACAAAGATCAGCCGACTCGAGGCATGTTTCAAAACACCGGCCATCTGCCGGCGCTCCCTCGCTACCGTACCTCAACAGCGGAATTCGGCGATCGTTACCCCTGGAACGCACTTTTGCTTCGGAGTCAACATCGTCAAAGACAATCACATTCAGAACCGAATTCGCAAATAAGCCGAAAAAACAAGCGAGTCTACAATTATCTACTTCGCCCAGAGGGTATACTCCGAGATAGGATAGCCAAGCGCTCTTCTTCTAGAGAGGAAACACAACGCGATTGGCTTCTTTGCTTGGGTCCCGGCAATGACTCCTCCATGGGAGTTCCATTGGATGTGCCTCCTTCATTTGGCTTCCGGGACGTCCGACAGAGTCCTCGAAGCTTAGTCATCGTCGGACGCTCGATTAGGGAAAATGTGCTCGCAAACACAACATCTTGTGCCTTCAAGTGCCTTTAGGAAATAAGAGTTTAGAGACTTGCGCGCTTTCCTTGTTTGGACAATTAGTAGTCAAAGCACTGATTCACTGATTCTTCGTAAAGTTTGAGCTTCTGGGGTTATCTACCTACTCTTGGTCTCAATATAGCATCCTCATTTGCATTTGCCTCCTGCAGCCGATGCAATTTCCCAAAACGCGCGACTAGAATCCAAATAATTTTAGGATGCAAAATCCAATGTGTTTATCTCGCCTCACGCTCGCGCCTTTGCGCTTTGGACCCCTCTACATAGCTCGATTCGTCAGACTAGGATATGGAAGCACGCAACCGTTATACTCCTTTGAAAATCGGATTTTGATTCTTCGGTCTTGCACGGATTTTGGAGGGTCCTGGTTTTTTAATTTTATTTTGCAGTTTAATTGCAGGTTGCAGTTTGAAATGCATTTTTTCAATGCATTTTGCAGTTTGAGAACTTCTCTTGCGTCTTCATCAAAGCACAACAGTGTCCGCAGGTCTTCGAAGGATTCCTAAGCGTCTAAATGTTATAAGAGGCTCTAACAGCGACCGGCAGTTAGATAGGTTCCGTTTCAAGCTGCAGTAGTGATTTTTCTGCAGAACAGTAGCTTCTTTCCTACAGAAAGCTTCCCTACAGAAGATCTTTCCTACAGAAAGCCGGCTTCTAAATCCTCCTCTGGTCTCTAGCTGCAACTAATTCCTTGGTCTTGCAGCACTTTTGTCCCTCTTTTCCTGGAGAGCTGCAGATATTCCGGACTCTTGCGTAGATACGCCATTAGGAACACCACCGGGAATTTATGTCCCACGTCTTTTATCCATAAGCTCATAAGCATTCTAGAGGCTCATAGGAACGTCCGTAGGCGTATTCTAAAATAAGCTCTAATTTTGCAGAGTGATACAAAACTCTGCTATACGTTCTGTGCTCTTACAACTCTGGACAGTGCACTCCTGGCTTTCTTCTATCTCCTTCTGCATAAATGTAGTCCCTTTCGACACCTGTTTACTTTACCAGCCTGTATTTCACACATACTTGTATTCTTCTGACGTAGAACCACCGTATCCCTTCGATGGATAGGCTACTACGAAAACACCTTCTACGAACAGCTGTTTGTCGGCGTTTTCCCCAAAAAGCAAACTCAATCGAGCAACCTACTCTGGCATTCATAGCCTGCTGACTAATATGACGCCTCCTCGGTGTCAATTGGATTGGCGTCCTCCGCAGCAGCCTAAGCTAATGCCACTGGGGACGTCACGGATTTCCCTAAATGTCACGAATTAATCGTTTCTCGGTGGTAATGCTTCTTAAAATTGCTGAAAGGCACTCTTGGTGTCCGGCTTCATTTGTATTGGTGCAGAAGCTCAGGAAATTGAGCTTTAAAATAATGTTTTCTAAGCTTTATAATGCTTGCTTCCCCGAGGCCACCTTATGGCTTTTGATGCGCCAGGCCCGTCAGAGATCGAATGGATTCATGATCAACGTCTTCTTTCTATCGTTCAGAACTTCTCTAGGACCATGGAATCTTTTTATACTTCTCATTGACCAGCTCAGGCTCAACCTCCTTATGCTATAGTTATATATGCTTCACATCGCATATCACGGGCACGGCTTCTTTCTATCACTCAGGACTTCCCTAAATCGCTATATCCTTCAAATTGACCAGTTTAGGCCAAAGGTGAGCTCAACCCCTTATGTTCACGTTCGTTATATATGCTTCTCAAAGCAAATCACGGGAAACCGGAGTCATTCTCCTAGGTTGGCCTTATTCTTGCAGGAAATGGAACTGATGATCTACAAGCTGACACAATTTGAGCCATTTTAAATTCCCTACTTTTGATTTCCCATGATGCCATTTTTCCTATCGCTTTTGATGTTCTCTGCCTAGCGATAGGATCCATCAGCTGTTTCTTCCATTCCTTCTGTGTCAGATTTCTTAAATCAATCAGTTCTCCCTCTGCACATGCGAGTTCCTTTTCTCTGCTGTCAAGCAGCTACCGTATCCACCCACTTTCGATTAGATAACCTGCCCCAGGACCCAGCTTCTTCTTGCCTACTGATCTCCGGCCCATCCTCTGGGTGTATGCATGACATTTCAAACCGAATTTTCAGTAAACAGAAAACAAACAAAGGCCACTCTTTGTTAAAGCACCCCCGAATGGGGTTCCCAGGCGACGACCCGAAATCAAGCAGACTCATTGAAATTCAAAAGGGCCGCGTATATCTTTCGCCATATCCGGGGAAACACGTTGTTTGGCTCACGCAATCAAGCGGCCGAATGGCCATTGGACGCGCAACGAGGTCGAGTTCCTCATCGCCTGATTGGGCGAACGACCCTATCCACCCGCTTCGTCCTTCATTAACCCCGGCGCGTTCTTTTGACGTCCAATTGAACTTTTAATTCGGTCGAGCGGGCCGCCCCACGCCCAGATACCCCCGAAGAGCGGTGGGCGTGCACTCCAGGTGCAGTGGTCGCTTAAGGTCGCCAGTGGTGGAATGCGACCAGTTTTGAGGGTTTTTATGGGTGTGATTCTTGTGGGGTCAGAGATCCGACAAACAATCTGTCCTTGTGATGGTTTGTGATCTTGTTGATGGTGTTCTGTTTGGTTGCCTCGTGGTTTATCCCTTGAAAGATATTAAGCTTTCAAGTACGTCAATGCATGTCCTTAATATCCTTTTTTTGAGCACATATTATAAAACAAGCTTGAAGATCCTCAGATCAGTCCTATGCTTCAATCAAGGTTAACGTTAAGCTGTGCTCCTTCCGAGTCCTCTTCTTATCCCTTATCTAAGTCATCACATCCGTAGGCATGAAACCTATCCTTCAGATGCTTCCAATTTACAAGCTTACTGCTTTCCCAGAAGCTCAACTGACTTCTTTCAACCAGCCTTTCAGAGAGCTGCTCTCTGCTCCTTACCTTCCATCTTCTCCAAGGTGTCTCTCCCTAGCTCCCTCTAGCTCCCCCATTTTCTGCCTCTCCTTCTACGTGGCTCGACTTACCAAAAGAGAAATACAATCTCGGAGCTGTTTTCCTCAATGAGAGAAACCTAATGCCTAGGTTCCTGGTTCTGAGGCACTCTGTGTTGCTCACAAAATCATATGTATCCCGACAGTTTGAGAACACGGAACTACAGAGCTCCAACATTTCTTTTACGAGCTCTGAGTCACTTAGGGGTGTCCTCTCGAAGTAGCAAACGACAAACGGGGCATGGTGCACTCCACAAACGACTTTTTGTAGCCAAAACTAATTACTCCACAAGACAAGCGTTAGTAACTACTGCTCCAAATTGGAGAAACGTCCCATTTGCGTAGGTCTGCTTGGCTACGCCTTATGCACACCGGTCGTGGACCGCACCACATCCAGTAGTATGGTTTAGGCGTGCCTCCTTGCTGTCCTTGCTGTCAATATGGCTTTGGGCCCTCTACTAGTCAACCTAATTCTTTACCCAAGTTTTTTTAGCTTGCTTGTGCTTGGATTTTGGCCAAAGTTCTACGCTGCTTAGCATATTGATATGACCACTTCCTTTCCTCGTGTTTTAAAAGCTTCATGTTCTAAAAAGAAGGTAGTACATCTGTTTTGAAGGGCGCCCTAGAAGAAGCTCACAGAGGCTCAGAAGCGGACTAAAAAGGGCGATGTTCCCAAAAGCGCTCATACGTTCTAGTATCCATAGATAAGGTTGTGGAACTGAACAAATTCTAATGTCAATTCATTCATTAATTTCCTTATTTAGCTTATTTCTTATGGTTTAGGCGTGGGGCCTTGTCGCTGTATGGCTTTGGGTCCACTACTTGTCAACCAAATCCTTTACCCAAGCTTTTGTATCTTGTTTGTGCTTGAATTTTGGCGAAGGTTCTACACTTCTTAGCACAGTGATATGACCACCTCCTTTTATCGTATTCCTGAAGCTTGATGTTCTAAAAAAACATCTATTTTGAAGGGCGCACTTCAAGGAGCTTACGGAGGCTCAGAATCGGACTAGAAAGGGTGGTGTTCTCATACCTTCCAGTATCCATAGATAAGGTTCTGAAACTGAACATATTCTAATGTCAATTCATTCATTAATTTCCTTATTTAGCTTGTTACTTATTTAATATTAATCTCAAGACTCCAATTAAAGGTACATGGGACGGTCAAGGATGTTGATCAACCCACATCATGGGCCTTCTAGCCTCCTCTCCGCCGCTCCACCCCAACCCCACCCTGACGCACGGATTTCCGACCGGTCCTCGGCGTCCCTCCGCGATTCCGTCGTTTTGTTTTCGACTGCGGCGCGCCTTATTATCCCCATCCCTCGGCGGAGCGGAGGACCCTCGAGCGCGCTTTGGACTCCGCGAGTTTGTTTTTGACGTTTCCGAATGTCGAAATTAATTTTGCATAAAATCAGCGCGCGTCCCAGAGCGGCAACTGGCGTGGGGAGATATTTCCGACGCATTCCGCTCGAGACCACGTGTCCTTGGCCACGGAACTGGCAGACGGCCTCAAGGTGTCCTTCCCGGTGGTCATATTCAATTAGGCGCGCAGAAAACAGCGTCTGGGGAGACGAATCGACTCGAATATTTAAGATTGAGTTGGGTTTTCTCATGACCCGAATCTACTAGTCTTAAGAGGAAGTCCTTAACGCGAGTGTATCATTCTTCGTATTTATTAGCCCTTCCTATTACCCTTAGTACACCATTTGCAAATAGTAGTAAGATATGCAGGTGTTACCTTTTTATAGTTCTGCTCCAAAGTGTGAGCGACTGTTAGTAGCGAGTTCTTGTGTTTTGTGTGAAATTTGTGCTTGGACTCAACGACATTTTGCCACTGGACAAAGGGTAGAGAGGGATATCGCTTGCTTCTGACTCTTCGTCATAGGAGTTTGATTTCATATTGTTTTGGATTAGCAGATCCTCATCATCCAAATCCTATTGAGACAGCAATTTTCCCTCTGTCTCCGTGACCACATAGTTATTAAGAAGGTTCATGACGTGTCCACTCTTACTGACTCATTTTTGGGGGCGGCACAGGCTGTAGAACTGGAGTGACTGGAACTACCGTATTCTGTGAAGTAGAATTGTCTGGTTTCAGTTACAATTAGCTAAAAATTGTAGCTAATTGTAAGTAGGGATGGCTATCTAGTACAATGTATCCGTATTTGTCCTGGTCGTTGAACATTTCAACTTTTTATACATTTTCACATTCCATCAATATATGGCAACCCTATCCCAACAGAACGACTCCGGAAGGTCTGTTCCTACCTGCTTCCCTTTCTCGTACGAGTGCCGACTGCTTTATGACCCTCTTTATGAGTCATTTGAGTTCTTTCGGCCCCCGCGGGAACCTGGCGTCATCCGAAAACAATTATGCAAACGCGACCTTTGCTCCGCCGTGAAAGTCTCATTGGTCTGCCTCCTTTTGGGCCTCTTTGGTTTTCGCATGGCCTCCTCCGGCCTGATTGTCCACGTTGCTTTGAAATATGTGCTGTGTGTTGCTTGGGTCTTACCGTAGTTAGCAATGCTACAAGGTTTTATAATGCGACCATTGATCCAGAAGCGATTTAGCATATCCATTGCCTTCTTCCTTTTTCTCATGCTTTCCTGCCCGTTCTGAGCTATTTACAGGTAGTGTTAGTACCAAGGGGTCAAGAAAAAGTCCTTGTATTCCTTAGATCACCCACAACGATGAGGGAAAACCAGTTATTTTCATTTGCACCTGGTTAGTCCATTCCACGGATTTAAAACCAGAAAAATCTCACTCCCTCACGTTGTGGACTAAAAAAAGTCAGTTCACACACGTCATCTGCAAGTATCGAAACTCTTGCGAAGGTCATGGAAAATTCTAGGAAGAGAGTCGATCTCTGCATCGACACTAGAAGAGGCCAGATTTAGTGAGAATCACTAAGTATATCTGGGTTTGCGTTCTGCATGTTCTTACTTGTCCGAGCACGCTCCACTGTTTCTTATTTATTGTGACCACTGTTGGATAGCTAAGTCCTTAGGTCCCTTGGGCTGAAGATATCCTTATTTAATGGGATTTTCTCATAACCATTGTGCTCTTTGTTTTGCAAGTTGCTTGCAGAAGGGAAGGAGCTCAGTTCTTTGACTCAGTCTCCTCAGCTTCTGCAGATCATCTTGCTCAGGACTGTGTTTTTATATTTTGATTGGATAAGCTTAGCTGACTCACAAAGTAAGCTAATGACCAAAACACGATTATGTCAATATGTCATTATTAGTGACATTCTGTTGTGTCAGAAGATTTAACATCATCTTCTCGTGGCTCTGGACCACTATGGATGAATAAATCTCCCCATATCGCTGTCACAAGCAGATACAGCTTGACCGCGCTAATCACTTCGCGGTAATTAGCCCCCGGGCTTTGTTTTCGCGTCCGAGAACTTCCTTGCGCTTTCCTGTTTGTTTTCTCGCGTGTGCATCCATTAGTCCTATAATCCCTGTTTTCAGATTTCTCGGAATTTCCGCCCGAGCGCCACCTCTTGGCGGTGTTCCCGGACGCCTTCTTCTCGACTTTGAACTCCAACACTTCGCTTCGTGTTTATACTCACTCGTGTCCTACTTTATTCCGATTGCATTAGACTTCTTCCTTCCTTTGTTGACTCCTTGGGAAGGCCACACTTATAAACAAAACGACTCCTCTGTTCTTCTAGCTCATCTCCTTCGACCTGATTTGCCCTCTTTTGGCTCCCCGACGGTACCTTCTTGTTCATTCAAAAGGAGAACGTCTCGGGCTAAGTGACGCGGAATGCAAATGGACCCGTTGAAACAGCGGACGATCCCATCTCCCGTGCACTTTGCCTAAGACGCACTCGGTAATTAGTCCAGAAAGCTCTTTGGTGCTTTCGACTCTTTGTTTTTGTCCGAGTTTGTTTTCCTATCGTGTTTCGCGGAACCTACTTAAGTTGACTTCTAATCGAATTCCGACTCGATTTGAATCTTTGTTGACGGCCAGCGTTCTAAGCTTTGGTGAGTCGTTCTTCATGCTTAAAATAGCATGGAAAATTGATAAAAATGATTTTTTAAATCGGAAGTCATTATCCAGATACAAGACTCACAAGGAAATATTTGCGGACATTCCTCAGAGAACGAGTCGAATCATAGTGGAAATGAAAGACCTACACATAACACAAACCTACTTAAAATAGCAAAAAATGTTTGGAAAAAACACTCTGATTGCACACGTTCGCGAAACGTTCGGCGCGGGTTCGGATCCAATCACCGTTTTTTCTACTTTCCCCTCAAATGCACTCATTTTGCCAATAGGATTATTTTTGTACCAGCCCATCACTCTTTGTGACGAATCAGGCGTCATATGTTACGTTACTATAAGATTCCTTTTGACCTTTGGATAGGCTTTCTTGAGTTGAGGCCCACATCACTGCGTGCGCTGTGATCAGCACGTTTAGACCTTTCATTTCCACTATGTTGCATCTCTATTGCCAGGAGAAAATTCCTGCCACAATAAAGAACAAATGAGATTGGTTATGATCCTCGGCTTGTTGCAATAATACTATTTATTGACCTGTGGCCTTTTTTCATTGACATTCCCGTGAACATTATATTGTAAGGCTCATATTGTTGTTTGCACCAAATTGTCTTGGATCGACACATGCTTCCTTTCATTCCAATGCCGGTAAAACCGTTTTACAGTAGTTCCAGCTATGATCTCTATCCTCCCTTAATCCTAAAGCTCTTGAGCCTTTTTCATTGTTTGAGACACTCCCTCAAAGGTTAGATCCTTTTCTTTTCACTAGAAACACATTCACATCTTGCCTATTTGAACGTCACACTAAGTCAGTACTGTCCTCGCTGACATACGCCCAAATTGGAGTTCCAAAATTATAGTACACAAGATAACGTTCCTCACTACTCTTAATTGTTGCTTGAAAAAATCACGGCGTATGTGTGGGGTACGGTAGTCTCTAATTTAGAACACACCTATAATAGTCCCTTTCATAGGGCTCCTTGGCAATTGTGCATGTCCTGAGTGCGTAACCGCTAACGCTCCTAAAAGCTCATCGCTCAAGTCCTAAACACAATTTATGCTTTATTACAGCAATTGTGTCCGTCATTATGGGTTCTCCGAAATTGGAGTTTTAGTGCATGCCTGGAAGATTAAGTTTTTTGTAAATAGAGGGTGAAGGGAAAGGCTGCTTATGACTGGACGCCGGTAATGCCAGGAATTGGAGCTAGGTATCTTTCACCAAAAGTAGTTTTACACAAGGGTAGGCCGAGAACTTCATCTGTAAAACAATTATTTGTTCTTTGCTACTTTGTATGTACTTTTAATGCTGATTTGCTCAAAGCATAGCATAAGAGGTGCCTGATACCGATGTGTTGTTGTCACCATGGTCCACTGCTGTCCTTGTTTCCGTTCCCATCGAGCCTACTAAATGGCGAGTAGGTCCTGGGACGAAAAACTCTCTCAGCTCTGGTGGATTTGAGGGGTGCATGGGAGTGTAAACGCCATGTGCATATTCATAAACATGGTGACTGCGCCCACTCGCCCTGTTTTTCATTATCGTTGTTTACCGATAACTTTATTCCTTCGTCAGTGCAGCAAACTGGGAGAAAAATAAAAAAAACACAAAATAAAAAACAAAATAATGGTGAAAGGCTCCAGGAGGATTCGAACCATAACGGAGCCACATGCCGTTCTAGATTATGTGAAATTCTGTACACGGTAGATAAAAAAAATACTTCCTCCCCGTTTCTCGTGGCGAGACCCGCTAAAAAATATACGCTTAGCTGCTGGAAGGAAGTGTCCTGTCAACATCAGCGCAAGATCCGCGTAAAATTCTTGGAATTTCGAGTGAACTGCTTGATTACTAAATTACTAAAAGAAAGCAATGCTAGAAATCTGCTAGCCAGAAGGCTCCCACAACGAACTTCACTTCCGTGTGTTTTCCATCTGTTTTCTGCCCTTTTTGCTCATTTTTCGTTTTTTTTCCCAGAGGAAAGTGCATGATATCTAATTTACCAGATTTCGAGCCTAACGAAAACAGTTACAGTATCAAGTTTGGTCAGATCCTGTCCTTTGGAAACACTCAAAAAACATCCATTACAGAGTCCTCAACTTGTTTAGGTTCATAAGAAAAGATTAGCTTTGCCCGGAATCAAACCCTCACCGATCCGCGTGCCGTTCAAGAGCGCGCTATACAGCGAGCATAATGCGCTACACCGACATTGTTCTTGTTGCCCGACAGCGCCGATCCCGTAAATAAACAAACAGTCACCAGAACTACTCCCACATCTGCACTTTGGTGACATTTTCCTAAACAAAGCCAGCAGCTAATCAGGCAAAAGGCTCCCACAACGACCAAGATCCCTGTGTTTTCCAGCTCATCTGCTCTTTCGCTCGTTTTCTGTCCGCCGTCCGCGTGGAAAGTGCGCTGTTTGTCCGCAATTACCGTTTACCTTCCCAGAACGGCCAAAGTCTCGTCGACCTCGTCCCGACGCTCACCTTAATGGCCACGCATTAGCCGATCGCCTTGTGGGTAAACAGCCAGAATGGACCGCTTATCTCATCTCGCTTTTAATCACTCTCTCCCGTCTCGTCGCGCAGTAAATAACCCGAATTGTGGAATTGTGGCCGTCGTAAAGAGGGCCGGGCCCACCGGGGCTCCCGAAAGGACAAAAATTCGTCATGGACGGCTTGGCCAGGATGGAGGAATTGGACCGGGAAGGGACCGGTTTGGAAGAGTTGACCTTGCCGATTGTTTTTTTTTCTATTTATACTGAGAACTGTGGGCTTAATAGACTCATAGATAAACTTCCCAGGGTCTCGCACTTGTGAGGAAATGATGTGACTCTCCTTACAAATTTTATACCAGGTTAATTGTATTGGAAACAAAAGTTGGGCGTGGTTCTGTTCAAGATCCGAGTCTCCGCTACTCGGCACACAAAATTTTGCCTACTTGAAATCATATGTAGAGCCTTTATTTTACTTTATATGCCTAATTTCTGCCTACTGGATTGTTTGGAAGCGATGACCCTATTGAATATGTTTTTCTACTCGTACTGAAAACTATGAGCTTAATAGACTCATCGATAAACTTCCCAGGGTCTCGCACTGAAGTTTGGGAGGAAATTATGTGACTCTCCTTATAAGGTATATACCAGGTTCACAGTATTGGAAACGAAAGCTGAGCGTAGCTTTGTTCAAGACCCGAGGCTCCGCTACTCGGCGTCCAAGACTTTGGCTACTGGCTATCATATTTAGAGCTTTATTTTACTTTATTTGCCTAATTTCTGCCTATACTGTGTCCCCGCGGTATTGCACAGAAGATCACCAATCTTCTCGGCTTTTTAAAGTTTACGAAAAGCCTCTTTAGAGCAAATGTTAACAGGCTAGTGTGAATAGATGATTTTTTGATAATGACAATCTTATTCTCATGAGACTGATCTTCTTTAAATTCCTAAGAACGGTATTGGGAGCCTATTTGCCATTTGGATTGGGACTAATTGCATGATTATGATCACTAAAGCGCCTACTTTACCTTCACAATATCTGCATAACTGCCGCCCTTAATAATCTATCTCCTCTCTAATCTCCTCTGACTTTATACGGCAAACATTTCGTGCCAAGACACACGACTGCGACGGGTCATCGCTGTCGAGGGCTTCCTCGAAGCACTTATAGGCTGTTTTTCGCTCCGTCCCACGAATCAAATTTCAAATTTTAATGTTTTCGATCCTTTATGGTCCCCTGTCCTTAGTATAGCCTCCACTGATAGTCACAGACGGTTCCCAAATCGCTGTAGGAGCCTATTCCTATTTCAGTCAGATCGCGATCTCCGCTCCTTGGCCTCTTCGTCATTCGGTTCTGTTTTGAGGCTGATCCTTGCCCTCCTCAAGGGTCCTCTCGGACCGCCCCTCTTCCTTGAGAGATTGCAGCTGACAAACAGAGTAAACTCATTATTGGACTCCCCTCCTTGTGCACTCTGATTGATTTAACACCTTTCTTCATCGATGCTCGGGTCATGAAAGGACGCAAATCAGATTACCCACACAGCCCTTCCCTCGGATAATCTCTCTGTGCGCGTGGCTTTGGTTCTATTTCTGACGCTTTGTTTTCCCCCTCTCCTTCGGCTAATGAGATGGTGAGTCTTATCCCGGTGGGCAGGTGCATGGATTCTAGCGTGTATTTATGTCGTTTTTTCTGGACATTTCAACCTCCCCCAGGTGATGTCACTCCGAGAGTCACACGGCTTCTTCTCGGAACCCCCGCGGAGTTGTCGATCTGCGCCTTTGAAATGTGCCAAATGCACTTACGTCCTCGCGCGTGTTTTCGTTCTTTTTCTTCTAGGACATCCGGGACTTGGAATGTGGACTTCTCGAGATGGGTTCGGCTTAGGAAAAAGGCTTTGGGTATAGGTCATTTTTTGGGTTAACCCAATACTACAAGGGATGCCCGATTTGTCCAGTTTCTGGCTGCGGCCATGGAGTTCGTTTCTGAACCGTTATCATTGAACTTGCGATGATCGTGGCTTCGGAAGTGATTGTCTTAGGTGGCCATCAGGACCACACGGATCAGCCGATATTATTTATTGTCCATCCCATGGGTTTAGGAGAGGCTTCATAGACGCCCAGAAGGAGCCCCGGTGACTCTGCAGATGGCCACGACAGTCTTCTCTGTTGAGGGTTGTTTTTTCTTCTTTTTTTTTACTATAAAAGCTCAAAAATACTTAGTCGATGTCAATTTGGATGTTTGGTACCTTCTGGCCATCTCTAGGCCAATGACCAATTTTACAGAACAATAATACATGCATCCTCTGTTACGCTCTGTTTCCATTTTTTGGGAGGCTTTATGGGTGGTCACTTTTTGTCCCTGAAAGGTTCCACGTGTACTTATCTTCTATTCTTAGGACATCAGGAAATAGGGCATCATGTTAGTCTGATGTCTTACGTCCCGGATGTCCTAAAAGTGCCATTATGTTAGACTTTTAAGACGTGAAAGCCAAACCAGTTTTATGTGTGATGTTCGAACTTCCGAAGATTACCATTTCTACTCCTGCGAGTGCCCCAGTACCTCTTCCTCGCAAATGCATCTGGAAATTTCCCGCACATTCCGATTCTGCTATGTAACATAGATCCATCCTAAAGCGACCGTTCCATGCTCCCGGACGGAACTCCTTCTGCGCCTTCTTCCATCCCCTTCTCCTGTTTGCGTGAAGATCGACCCTCAATTAACGCTGACGAATCCCGGCGTTGCAAATGGATCTCCAGCTGGCGCTTTGTTTTCGCCGCCGATCTCCGACGACTTCGCACTCTAGAGTATGCGCCACCGACTTTTAAAAATTCGCTCTTTCGTCGCTGTCGCACCCTTTCCGCCTAATAAGGTCGTTGTGGTGTTTTATGAAGGTTAGAACCACAGAAGCAACTATTATTTTTTTATATATTTTTATGAGATGTTCTTCATTCTACAGATAGAGCAAAATTTGGGGGGAAAATATGGATAAAATAGTGAAAAAAAGTATTCGCAGTCAGCAGGATTCGAACCTACGCGGGCAGAGCCCAATTGATTTCTAGTCAATCTCCTTAACCACTCGGACATGACTGCACGGCGATCGAGGGCCTCTGCGCCCTTATCTGGACGGTTGGCGGGAACTGAACTCTGGATATTTCCGGCACCTATATTATCACTGTAAAAACAAGTTTCATTTTATAGCCTATTCGAGCGCTAACCTAACCTCTACAAGTCTTATCTTTCCTTAGCGTCTATGCACCCTAAATAGCGCACCCGGACAAAAAAAAGCGAATGAGGGCCTCCGCTCCGTTATCATGACTGGCGGTTTGCGGGTTACTATATAGCCACTCCGTGGATAACATTTGCGTGCATATACATTACATAACATATACATTACATATCGTGTTCGCTTCCAATTGATTGTTCAAAGCCCCTTCTCTTTGTAGCCTACAATGCATTCTGGTGTTTAACTTATAGCGTCTTGCGTATACACTATTCGCGGTGAACGAAACGAAAACAGAAGCGTAAGTCAGAGACCATACCAAATGTTATACTCACTTTATTGAGTATGCTGGAAAACACCCATTCAAAGCTCCACGATCTGATCTATGACACAAACAACTTAAATGTGTAATTAAATAAATAAGCAATTGGGGCTGATTTGACTGGGACTGGTCCCTCCCGAGAACAAGTATCTAATGGAAACTCACTCCCCCAACTTTCCTGGAAACGGCGCCCAGTAAAACAATTAAGCCGTGGAGAGGATC